>CAUYQG010116824.1:0-12500 GCA_963574415.1 Tarsius wallacei
ATTTATTGTAGAGATGAGGTCTCGCCAAGTTGCCCAGGCGGGTCTCGAACCTGCGGGCTCAGGCAATCCACTCACCTCAGCCTCCCAAAGGCACGGGATTACAGGCTGAGCCACCGAGCCCGGCTTTCTTCTCTTTCTTGAGTATAAAGTTATTTTTCTTTTCTCTTACAGAATTTTTTCATAGCCCCTACTGGGCTGTATTTTTATGTGTAGTAGCTACTATTTGGATAGATTACCCTTTATCTGCTCATTGTTAAATCATGTGGGGCTGAAATTTTCAGATTTTAAGCTAGAAAATGACTTGAGGTACAGAGTCTCTTATTGCAAAATTTTCAGCAGTTTGTAATCCTTTTCTAGGATCTGCCAAAAGGAGGAAGGTTCCCTCATTTTCCTATCTTACTGGAAAGCGCAACTCATAAAAGATCCTGCTCTTATAAAGTATTACTTCTGTGGCACTGCCAGCTTTCCCATGCTAGAGATGCTTCACATCCCAGGGTATGATCTGACTGCACCTACCATGCATTTCTGCCCTTGGTGTTGTTGCATGATATGAATTGTAATCAATAAATGGAAGTTGTATTGGTGGCTGGGTATGGAAAGTTGGTGAAGTAAAATGGCCTTAGCAGCCTCAGCATATTCCTGTCTACACAGCTTGAGTGATTCCTTTAGGTGGTCTTCTGTATCTCTGAGACAATGGATGTGAATGAACCTTTCCCTAACTGGCTCCACTGCTTTGAGACTTATATTTGGCAAGAAGAGGTATTATTTCTGTACTCTGCCACAGTTTGAGGACCATTTTTAGTGATTTGTACTATTTGAACTTCCATTGTTTTGTTTGTTTTCAAAGACAATTCCATGTTTTTGCTCCATGATCATTTAATTGGGGAGTTATGAAAATATGTATCCATATTGTACCTATCAAAATTACCCACATGATCTATGTGTTGTCTGTTTTCTAGCACTTGAAATTTGGCATTTACCTTCTCTTTCTTTTAAACCTCCATTTGTTACTTGTGGTGAAATTCACATAGGAAGCCAGTGCAAAGGCAAGTCTAGAATTCAGGGCATCAAGTTTGCTGCTTGTGTTCTTTCTACTCCACTACAGTATTATTCTAGAAGCAATTTAGTCATATTCTCTAACGGAGCCAGGACTGAAACCTGGACATTTTGACCCCAGCACCAGTGTAAAAGTCACATAAAAGAATACGCTATCTTCAACAGCCCTGTCTTCCTAAAATTTAGACTGCCAGGGTAGAATATGAGATACAACTGTTACCAATCTAACCATAGGAGGCCAGTTCTGCTATGCACTGTCAAAGTGAGAGAATTTTCACAAATGTAAATAAACACGAAAAAAGGCAACTTAGAATAATTAACTAGACCATTTTGAGCTACTGATGATGGTTTGTCACCTTTTTATTATTTTTGGTAACACAGACCTTACCAAAACAGGATGCTGTATTTGCCCCCATTGAATGTTACTAAGTATAACCTTTGCCCAGTTGCTTGTTTGCAGATGTTAAACTTGACTCTGATTTACTAAACATAGTTTTAGAGCTTGAGAAATATATATATGAACATGTTTTGTAATAGCTAGTTTTCCAGTAATCCACTAGTTCTGGGAGTTCTAGAGGGATTAAGACATTTAATTTATGTCTTCAAAGAGCTTATAATGTAAGCAGAAAATAGATAGGAAACTAATCAGGCTCTGAACAAGTAGAGATCCAATAAAGATGCATATCAGAATTGGCCTCCTATGATTAGCAAGATTGGTAACAGCTGTGTCTCATATTTTACTATCAGTCTAAATTTTAGGTAGACAGGGTTGTTGAAGACAGTGTCTTCTATTATATGACTTTTACACTAGTATTGGGGTCAAAATGTCCAGGTTTCAGTCCTGGCTCTGTTAGTATTATTGCTTCGAGAATAATACTGTAGTGGAGTAGAAAGAACACAAGCAGCAAACTAATATAATCTAGAACATCTGGGAGGATTTCAGGTTATGTGAATGTAAACCAGAACCTGAAAGATGAGTGATTGTTAGCTAAGGGAGGGAAGTAGGAATAGGGCAAGATAGGGCAGGGTAGTAGTCAGAATAGAATAGCCAGAGATCTTTATTGGACCGAGAGCGGCATATGGAAGGCACAGTAATGTGAATGGGTGATAGAAAGGGAGAAAAGAAGTGGCTAGGGGTACGCTAGGGCTGGATCATAGAGGGCCTTGTTAAGGATTTTGCCCTTAATCTTGAGAGCAATGGGAAGGTACCAAAGTTTTTGAAACAGGGAACTGACATGATCGGATTTGTATTTTTAAGAAAATCTTCTGCCCACTTGTGTGAAGAATGGGTAGGAAAAGGGCAAAATTGGAAAGAATTCAGTGAGACCTGTTAGAAGGCTAGGAATTGCTAGCCTGTGTGAAAGCTAACGGTGGTTGAGCCTCGATTTTCTTTTCTTGATCATCGTGTTAGAAATTTTACTTTATGGACAGGAGCAGTGGCTCACACCTGGAATTCCAACAATTTGGGAGATCAAGTTGAGAGGATCACTCAAAGTCAGGAGTTCAGGAACAACTTGGGCAATATAGCCAGACCCCTATCTCTAAAAAAAAAGATGAAAATGTATCCAGGTATGGTGGTGTACTCCTGTAATCCTAGCTATTTGGAAGGCTGAGGTGAAGGGATCGCTTAAGCCCAGTGGTTTGAGGCTGCAGTGAGCTATGGTGCGCCACTGCACTCCAGCCTGTGGTGTCAGCAAGACCCACCTCAAAAAAAAAGAAAGAAAAGAAAGAAAAGAAATTCTACTTTGCTTTAATGGTCTCTTAATGGTATTCTAAAAGATTAAAACAGTTTATTCCAAGGTGAAGTATGTTTCATGTTTACGGGTAAAATTGAAGTTAGTATTGTAATGCTAAGTTGTGTAAGACCCTTCAAAAAACTCCCATTCGTCTGACTTGGCCAGTATAAGGAAGGAGACAGCAAATAAGTTCAGACCTACCATGTTCTCAAGTCCTGCAGAGTACTTGTACTCTCACAGAAGACTTCTCAGTAATTGTCTTTCCCTCAAATCCCTCCCCCCCGCTTGTGTGTGTAATCAGTATTGGGTCTTTTACTTCTGCCTCAAGTCTTATCAGCTTTTATATTTGACTGCTTTTTGTTCTTTACTGTGGAGCTCTGGAGTTGGACTGCTTTTATTTCTTAGTTCCAGCTCTGCCATTTACTCACTTCAAAACCTTGAATAAGTTACTTAATTGCTCTGTTCCTCAGTTTCCCTGTCTTTAAAATGGAGACAATAATGGTATCTGCTTTCTAGAAATGTTAGAGTTAAACTTAGAATACTGTCTAGCATATCCTTTTATTGAGTCCTCAAATCATTTTATGAGGTTTTGATCAGCATTTTATGTAATGGAATGGGCTAGAATAAGAATGTCATAGCATATCACGTGAAGTTAAGCATTGACTCTAATGAAACAGTTTTATGTATACATATATACATATTCACACATATGTATTGGAACTTTCTATGTATGTGGGATTACCGTTAAACCATATTTTTGACTATGTATCTTGATCAGATTTTCTTGAAAACCACCCTCCTATATCGCTACATTTCACATATTTGTTCAAGTTGTATGTTGAATGTTCATTGAAGACAAAAACTATATCTAATACGTGTCCATGTCCCCAGACCCTAGCTCTAGGCTTAGAATATATATGGAAGTTAGCTAATATTTATGGATTAAACAAAATAGAAACCAACAGGACTGACAAGGGAGACTTTCCAGGATTCTGTTGCCTGGAAACCCCAATTTGCCTAAAGGATGAGAACACTCTGAAAACTGCCACTCCTAAACCTGTACTCTGCCTGTATTGCAATAAATGAGGTAGAATGCAAAATATAGGCACTTGCTTGGCGAGTAGAGTAGTTTCTAAATAAGAGTAACATAATATCTGTACTCCAAACATTTACGGTATATGATACAGAAAGTCATTAACTTTGCTCCTGACTTGGGATTTTAACAGTAGTTTGGAGAAGGGATGGTGGACAGCCTTGGACAGTTACCATACCCCAGGTTTACCAAATGAAATGCTTTTCTCAGCTTTCTAGGTTGATACTTCTGATTTCCTGCCAGTTGTGAAAAATGTATCCATATCATATCTATCCAAAATTACCCTCATGATCTGTTCTATGTTGTGTAGTCCATTTGCCCCTAGATCTTCCCTCTATCCTTGTCCACACTGATCTGTACCCCTGGCAGATGACTTTTACAGATATACGAGCAGGCTTTCTTGTCTTCTGACTTCCGATTGGGTTCGGTGAATAGGAAGCACTGACAGGAGATCAGCGCACAGAGCAGAGTAAGCTTGGAGTGGATGTTAGTAATAGTTGCATTCCCCTTCAAAGACCACTGTTCAAAGCCTCTCCTGCCAGATGGAGCTCTGGCTCTTTGAGATTCCAGGCACAGCCCCTTGCCTTTGCCTCTGCCTCCTATCTTCAGAGCGCTTCTCCATCCTTTTTTTGGCTTTCCTGGACCTGTTCAGAGCTTTATAAATAATCTCTTTGTTAAAGTTTCTCCAGCTACCCTGGTTGGATATATATTTTTTTTCCTTGGCAGAAACTTTGCAGACTCATAAGGTCTCTGAACCTTCTTTATCTCCAGCTAGATCTTTGTCCTTTGTACTCACCTGGATTTGGCTTATTTCAAGTGCTCATCCCCACAGGTGAGAAAGCAGTCTAGATCTTGGAATCAAACAGTCCTGGTTTGGAGTCTTACTTCTGCCTCTTTCTAGCTATGGGATTTTTAGATCTGTGACTTAACCTTTCTAAGTTTGTATTCTCATTTCTAAAATGAGGTACTCTTAATATCTACCTCATGGTGTGTTATTAAATAAGTTTATGTAATTAAATTGTTTTGTTTCTATCTGTGTGGTACCATAACATGTCCAGATAAAATTGTTCTAAGTTTTGGAGTCTGGGACACTGCATTCAACTTCCCTCACCTTGAAAAGTGTTCTGACATCTGCCTTTTGTTATAGATTCTCTTTCCCATTGTCAATGTAAACACTAAAGATTATGTCTCTGCAATGGCCTGAATACTGGTGTCTCCCTCCCCCCAAAATTTATATATATTTTGGAGCCTAATACTATTTTTAAAATTGGGCCTTTGGGCATGTGATTAAATTATGAGGGTTCTACCTCCATCAATGGGATTATTATCCTTGAAAAAGAGGTTGTAGGGAGCTACCTTGCCCTTCTGCTATGTAAGGACATAGTGAGAGGCTCCATCTTAGGCAGAGAATAAGCCCTCACCAGATACTCCTTGATCTTAGACTTCCCAGCCTCCAGAACTGTGAGAAATAAATGTCTGTTGTTATAAATCATCCAGTCTGAGATGTCTTGTTAGAGTACCCTGAAGGCACTGAGATATCCTGCCACAATTTTTTTTTATTCAATATTTTTTATTATGATATTGTGGGGTACAGTTAAGGGTTAGGTATACAGATATGCTTTGTTCAGGCACTCTTGTTGATAAGAATTGTCTCCCCATCCCCAGACAGATATTTACTACCATTAATCCCATCACCCTACCCCTCCCTATGTAAAATTTTTAAAAAGCTAGGCTTATTCTTTCTTATTCTTATCAGACATAGAACCACTGAAATCTTAATCATGAATTTTTCTTTGATCTTTTCTTCCCTTTTCTGGGGAGTCAGGTTTACTAGATGAAAAATGTTTCCTAGAACAATTGAGCTTATATGGAATTCAAACATTTCTGATCATGATGTAAATAACATATACAGATAAAACCTGAAAATATTCATGACTTTTCCTTAATTATGAGATATTTTGAGTGTTTACTAAGCTACTGTTGCTGTTGTGTAATGTTACTACTCTGGTTTTATTCAGTTACAACTTGGAAGAGTCACTCGTGTTCAAAAGCACCGGAAGATCCTGAGGGCTGCAAAAGATTTGGCTTTGGACACACTTATAATAGAGTATCGTGGGAAAGTCATGTTACGACAGCAATTTGAGGTCAATGGACATTTCTTCAAAAAGTAAGAAATCATTCATTGAGCGGTGAGGGCTGAGGTGGATCTGGCTGACCCATGTTATAAAAATCATCCTGTTTGATAGGATGCTCTTGGGGAAAAGATTACAACTCAGATAAGCTCACACCTGTCTGTTATTTGTAGAGAAGTACAAATAAATCTGCAAATTTTTTAATGTATAAAGTGGTGATGATTCCTTTCCAAGCCAAGCATTCCTTGCTTTGTGCTTGTTCTTTAATCAAAAACAGCCAAGCATGTGATATTTTCCAAGTTTAAGCATTGCAGAGGACTACTGCTTTGTCAGCATATGCCTCATATGTGGAGTCAGGGTGGTCTTTTTATTTTTGTTGAAAATTACAGGAATTTTAATTATATTCCTAGACCATACCCCTTTGTGCTCTTCTACTCAAAATTCAATGGTGTAGAGATGTGTGTGGATGCTCGTACTTTCGGTAATGATGCTCGGTTCATCAGAAGATCATGTACACCAAATGCAGAGGTAAGATATCTGTAGCAACTTCCCTTTGAATGGAATCACCAAAGGACAAGCTTACTGAAGAAGCATTGTGAAAACTTCACCCAGATAAAGGTCTGTAGAGACTAGTTGTAGTCTTTCATTGTGAGAGATAAAAATCAAAATTGTGCTTTTATACTGACAGGATGGGAGACAAGGAATTACTTCAGATAAGGCAGAAATGGAAAAAGCAAGTTAGCATTTACTAGGAGAAAGAACTAGACTGAATAAGTGAGTGAGATTATGTTATAGAAATTGCTATACGGTGGAAGTAGATGTCATTAGGCCTAACTAAAGCTATTTGGTTGCAGTTTCTTAGATTTTAGAAAACAGTATTCTAAGACAATCTAGACATTTCTAGAATTCACTACTCAGTGCAGCCATATCAAATGGCAACAGGAAATCTATAAAGCTTTATTTACAAGTTAAGGAATTTTAATTCTCTGGTAGAGTTAGAAACAGTTATAACAGCAGAGATTTTTGTCCTAGTTTCTAACATCTCAAGGTTTCTTCACTATTTCTAGAAGTATCATAAATTTTCAAGCCAATACTATATAATGGTTTCAGATGACATGATGAGATTAAATAACAGATTGCCATAACTGTAAATGGAGAGATTATTGGAAAGTTTATGGTCTTTATGATAAATCTAACCATAGTCTTGTACTCACAGGTGCGACACATGATTGCAGATGGGATGATTCACCTATGTATCTATGCTGTGTCTGCCATCACCAAGGATGCTGAGGTTACCATAGCATTTGATTATGAGTATAGTAACTGGTAAGACCTCAAAAACCTTTCCCAATATGAATGTCCTTGTGTTGCATATGAAGCTATTCAGCCCTATTTAAATTCTGTTTTCGTCTTGCCCTCTCCTTCTGTTTTTACTTAACCTTTTCATGAGTAATACATTTTCTACTTAGAAAAAAATAGACTTACAGTTTTTTTGTTTGTTTGTTTGGTGTACCTTATACACCCACCCAGCCCCATTTAGGTTTACAAGTGCAGTTCTGTTACATGGACATATTGTGTAGTGGTGAAGCCTGGGCTTTTAGAGTACCTATCACCCAGATAGTGTACATTGTACCCAATAGTCACTTTTTCATCCTTCACCTCCCTTCCACTCTCCTACCTTTTGGAGTCACCAATGTCTGTTATTCCATCTGTATATCTTCAGAGTGTTTTTTAAGAGATACATGTACCTTGTGTGGTATTTGCTTACAAGTCTAATAAGGATCTTTTCGCTTATGCCTTTTTAGCGCAAGAACGGCAAAAGAGATATATAAGAGCCACTCGTAGAAACTGCAGTGACATCCTGTTTTTATGAGTACTTGTGCCAGGGACCATATAGAATGAGAATTGAAAGGCTCACCTCATTGTAAATGTATACAGTTTCTGTCAATTATACCTTAATAAAGTTGTGAGGAATATGAAGATTTACCTCTAGCCGAGCATAGTGTTTCATGCCTGTAATCCCAGCACTTTGGGCAACTGAGGTGAGAGGGTTGCCTGAGCCTAGGGTTCGAGACTATCCTGGACAACGTGGTGAGACCTCGTCTCTAAAAAATAATTTAAAAAATTATCTGGGTGTGGTGGCATACTCCTTTAGTTCCAACTACTTGGAAGGCTAAAACGGAAGGATCACCTGAGCCCAGCAGATCGAGGCTGCAGTGGCCGTGAGTGTGCCACTGCACTCCAGCCTGAGTGAGGCTCTGACTCAAAAAAAAAAAAAGATTTAGCTTATCAACTCAAACCATTTAATCTAGCTGTATATCACAGTACAAAAAATTAGATGGCAAATCATAGATGAATATGTGATGACTTTTATAAAGTAGATGCTTTTTCTCCCTTGGTTGTTTTATGCAAAATAGAGTTTCTGTGGTAAAGTGATGTTTGACCCAGGTATAAGAAGAAAAGGTATTCCTCTTAACTCAGAAAGGAAAAAAAAAGAAGAAAAGTTTTAATAATAAATAGAGAATGAATAAATAAAAGTGAGTACATGGTAATGGTGGGTACAAAATAAGTATATCTACTTCAGTCTCTGCCACTGATTGACTACCTACTAAATTGCACAAAAACTGTTGGGGAATTTTTTTTTTTTTTTTTTTTAATCAAGGTCTCACTTTGTCATCCAGACACTATCATGGTTCACCACAGCCTTGACTTCCTGGGCTCAGGCTCCTCAGTGTTGTGAGTAGCTGGGATTATAGGTGCGTGCCACCACGCTTGTCTAATTTATTTTTTTGTAGAGATGAGGTTTTGCTATGTGGCCCAGGCTGGTTTCAAACTCCAGGGCTCAAGCAGTCTTCCTGCCTTGGCCTCCTAAAGTGCTGGTATTACAGGTATGAGCCATCTCGCCTAGCTGGAACTGAATTTAAAGGGAGCTTTCTTTCCTTTCTACTGACCATATGTACGAGTAGAGTTGGGGTTTTACAGAGAATATTAAAAGTATTTATTGGACACTCTTGTGTCTCCGTTTAACTTATTCGGAGATAATACCAGAAGTTTGTATCATCTCCTTTATTTGACCTGGCGGTTATAATTTGGGCCTTTTCCATAGATTTAATTATAATTTTTTGAGCTATTTTTCTGTACACACTAGTTGTATAATTATTATACTGATACTTCAAGAAAATAAAATGATAATATAACTGGATTTCAAGGGTACTAAGACAGGCACTTTTGGTTTTTTCTTTGGACCAGTAATTATAAAGTGGACTGTGCATGTCACAAGGGGAACCGGAATTGTCCTATACAGAAAAGAAATCCCAATGCTCCAGAACTGCCACTTCCACCACCTCCAAGCCTACCCAGCATTGGAGCAGAGACCAGGCGTAGAAAAGCACGGCGGAAAGAGCTAGAGATGGAGCAACAGAATGAGGTTCCAGAGGAGAATAATGACCAACAATCACAAGAAATTCCAGAAAAAGTAACTGTGTCCAGTGATCATGAGGTAATCTCCCCTGATCAAACGATGATACTATGGTATTGATCCTCCAAAGGAAGAGGATCCCAGGTTACCACATTTTAGGTAGGGAAGACTTAGTAACACTTAATGTCCTTTATATCAACATAACACTTTAAAGCACTAAGAATTGTTTCTAGAGAGTTTTAAGCTACCAGAATAAAACAGAGATTGATTTCTCCCAGAGATTAAGAGTACAGCTGAATATTGTGTCTGTCTTAAAGGAAGTAGACAATCCAGAAGAAAAACAGGAAGAAGAGAAAGAAGAGGTTGTGGATGACCAGGAGAACCCAGCTCATAGCAGGAGGGTGAGTGTTGACTAATAGCCCTTTGCTCCTTCTCATTCATACTGCCTGCATATGAACTCTTCTTCTCCTGACTTTGTATCATCTCCTTTATTTGACCTGGAGGTTATAATTTGGGCCTTTTCCATAGATTTAATTATAATTTTTTGAATTATTTTTCTGTACACACTAGTTGTATAATGACTATCACCTAATGGTGGTTTTAAACGGTTTTTTAATTTTTGTTTTTCTTTTTGCTAACAATCTGGTTTTTAAAAAAACTGGCTGGGCAAACCCAAAATATGTTAGATCTGTTTTATTCTTACTTAGAAATTTCCTAGGTTTATGTGAGTTTCAACTTAAAAAAAAATACTTTTAAGCATATGGATTAAAATATTTTATTTTAATGTTGAAACTAATTATGTTTTTTTATGACCCTGAAAAGAAGTTTAACAGGAATCTTAGTTATTCTGGAACTCTGAAAATGCAAGAAAAATTGGTCTTAATGACTATTTTTATTTTACATAGAAAAGTTTCAAAATAAATGACCCTTTTTGAAAAGTTTGTTTGACCATGCCTTCTTTGGCAACTGTTTCCAACATTTAAGTGAAACATTTTATTTTTAGTTTTTTGAGTCACAAGTCAGAGTCTCACTCTGTCAGCTAGGTTAGAGTGCAGTGACACTTTCACGGCCATCACACCCTCCACCTGCTGGGCTTAGGCAGTCCTTCCATTTCAGCCCTCCAAGTAGTTGGATCTACAGATATGCACTGCCATGTCCAGCTAATTTTATTTATTTATTGTAGAGATGAGATCTCATCATGTTGCCTGGGCTGGTTCGAACCTGTGGGCTCAGACAATCCTCTTGCCTCTGCCTCCCAAAGTGTTGGGATTATGGGCGTGAGCCACCATACCTGGCCTATTTTTAGTTTTTATATTCTCCAAGTTATATGTGTCAACTTAATGGTAGTTAAGTTAGTTTCTATAAATTTCCTGTAACAATACTTCTGGCCAGGCATGGTGGCTCAAGCCTGTAATCCCAGCACTTTGGGAGGCTGAGGCAAGAGGATTGCCTGAGTCCAGGGGTTCGAGACCAGTCTGGGCAACTTGGTGAGACCTCATCTCTACAGTAAATCAAGAAAACTTAGCCAGGCATGGTGGTACACACCTGTAGTTCCAACCTCTTAGAAGGCTGAGGTGCAAGGATCACCTGAGTCCAGCAGGTGAGGCTGCGGTGGCCGTGAGCATGCTGAGACTCCTACTCAAAAAAAAAAAAAAAGACAACACAATACTTCTGAAAAGACTGTTCCCTCCATCTTGTTGAAGTTTCCTTCTATGCTGATGCTATTTCTTTCTAGACCCGGGAAGATAGGAAGGTAGAAGCCATCATGCATGCTTTTGAAAACTTAGAGAAAAGAAAGAAGAGACGAGATCAGCCCTTAGAACAGAGCAACTCTGACGTAGAGATTACTACCACCACCTCAGAGACTCCTGTTGGAGAAGAGACAAAAACTGAAGTTTCTGAATCTGAAGTTAGCAACTCTGCTTCAAACGTTGCCATCCCAAGTACCCCACAAAGTGTTGGTGTGAACACTCGGAGGTCTTCCCAAGCAGGGGTAAGAGATGAAAAGACTCCAGGAATTTGCTAATGTCAACTGCCTTTTCTTGGAATGCTTGAAATCAGTATTTTCAGCTTTGTATCACATCGCAATATGTAAGGCCATTAACCATTTAATTAGACCCATTTATATTGGCCTATTTTATAAATACTTTTTAGAAACAGAAATAGTTAATCCAGACATCTGCCTACTGCATCTTTAGCTAATTTAAATGTATAAATTTTTGTATTCAAAGATGACATTTTAAGTTAGTACTAAATTTTTACGTTTTTCAGTAGGAGATATTTGAATGCTTAAAGTGAATAGGAAATTGAATAGAATGTTTGTTACTAAGAAATTTCTGGTAAGCGCTTGACCTTACTATTATTACAGGATATTGCTGCAGAGAAAACAATCCCCAAGCCACCTCCAGCAAAGCCTTCTAGGCCCCGACCGAAAAGTCGAATTTCTCGGTACAGGACCAGTTCAGCCCAAAGACTAAAGCGTCAGAAGCAGGCCAGTGCACAGCAGGCAGAGTTGTCACAAGCTGCCTTGGAAGAGGGAGGAAATAACAGCTCAGTAACTCCTACTGAAGCTGGAAGTATAGACAGTTCGGGAGAAAACAGGCAATTAACAGGGTCTGACCCAACTGTAGTGTCAGTTACTGGATCCCATATCAACCGTGCCGCATCTAAATACCCCAAAACCAAAAAGGTAAGTCACAAATATATCTTTGTAAGTCTAGTCTTAGTAAAATGAGAGGGCCTGTAATCCCCAGAAAAACACTAATTTCAGTATTATTAGATTGAAAGTTCTAGATGCTTTGACACAGAAGGCCAAAGCCATTCTACTTCCTTTTGTTCCCTTATTTTTAAATAGGGCTTAAATCACTGATAGCTGAAATTATCACTCTCTTAGTGGGCATGGAGAAGGTAAAGGAAGATATCTTTGCATTCTGATTGCCCAATTCATACTCACTGCAGCTGCTGCATCTCCCTCTGTCCTAGTTTCTAGATGAGGTTTGACTTTGTGAATTGCACTGCTCTCTGTGATATTATACATCTGCCACATCAACTAACAATCTCTTTTT
>CAUYQG010116824.1:15000-56933 GCA_963574415.1 Tarsius wallacei
TTTAACCTAGGATGGAATGCAGTGGCATGCTTATGGTCACCGCAGTCTCAGGCTGCAGGGCTCAGGTGATCCTTCTGCTTCAGCTTCCCAAATAGCTGGAACTACAGGTGCACACCACCACACCTGGCAAATTTTGTATTTATTGTAGAGACGAGGTCTCACCAAGTTGCCCAGGCTGGTCTGCAACACCTGGGCTCAGGCAACCCTCCTGCTTCTTCCTCCCTAAGTGCTGGGATTACAGGCATGAGCTACCATGCCTGGAGATATTCCTCTTATGTTTAGCATTGGGCATTACTCTCTAAGAGTAACAGCTCAAAATCTTAACTACATTTGTGAGTAATTTCAGAATTAGAAAGGGTATAGACATGCTCTCTAGTCTAAAGGAGGAACAAGCCGAGAGATGGCTTAATATATATGATAGAAACTTTTTTCTTTTGTTCTACATTTGGCAGGAAACAGTACTTGCTAAATTTCTAAGGATGTTAACTTTTGAAGCATGCTATCAAGCAAGATAATGGAATCTCCTATTTTGGTTCTTTAAGAATAATAGATAGTTATTCAATACAGACCAATAATGAAGTCTGGGTTGTAAATAATATGGACTAGCCATTTTGACAATTCTGATGCTGGGTTACAATCTCTCTGTTCCCATCTTGTTTTTCCAACTAGTAATGACCTGTAACAACCAAAAATGTGACTTCAGATCTGGTAGAAAATCCATTTATTTGTTTGAGTATTGTTTTACCTGGTTATGCTTTAGTACTTGTTTCTGTAACTCATCATATCTTAGCTCGTCCTTGTATTTCCACTGGCAAGAGATGGAAATTCTGTTTTACTCAAGTCTGTGGTATGTTATCCAAATGTATCTTACTGTCCTTAATCTTGTTTTATATAGGCTCCACTCAAATACTTGTGTTATTCAAACATATGTGTCAAGGTCAGTCTTTAGAAAGCATTTATGCTACATATACTGACGGGATTATCATAGCAAGGCTTATTTAAACTAGATATTTACTTTAAAAATTGTTTATGTTTAAATCATTGCTTTAATATTTGCTGTAAACATATCATGATTACATTACAAGAGCAAGCATGCAGATTTTTATGGAGAAAAATAAAATGAAATTGAATCTTTTTGCTAGAATTGAACTCTGCTTTTTGAAATGGGGAAGAGTTATCTTTAGATTAACTAGAAAGGATTCATCTAATACAGGACCTAAGAACAGTTTCATGATTAAACAAAATTGTGATAAAATTCTGAAAATCCCTCAGAGTATAAGTTAAGCAGATAGGTGAGAAAAACTAGCCTCCATGGGATTATTTAGAACTGTGTATATTCCTAATAGATTTGCTATTTTATATCTCATTAAAGGTAGTAAAGGTGTCAGAAGTTAAAAACAGTGTAAGACAAATTAAAGTTGTATCTGTATATTTGTGCTCACGTTCTTAGAGTATTTAACAGGATATTTTGTGATATCCCTGGAATTTCTAAAGTAAAATTGAGTCATAGTTCTTAAAAATAACTTTATGGTATATCTTTTTTTAGGTCTTATTTCAGTTACTATTTTAGAATAAAAGCATTTATAAGTGACCAACAAGGATTTCTGTAGTGTTTCACCTTGTCTCTAAACTCACCTTCTAGACACTGCATCTAGTTGCTCAGGTTTCTTGGAAAACCAACCTGACTGATAGCACAGTACTTTGCATTGCATTGGTATTTTATTTTATACACTGGAAGATTATTAATATGCGTATCTCTAAACATAACACTGATATTTAGTTGAACAAGAACTCACTAAAAGTCAGGTGTGATGGTTCACACCTATAATCCCAGCACTTTGAGAAGTGGAAGCAAGAGGATTGCCTGAGCCCAGGGGTTTGATACCAGCCTGGGCAGCTTGGCAAGACCTTGTCTCTACAGTAAAAATAACAATATTCACCGGGTATGGTGGCACACACTTGTAGTTCCAGCTACTTGGAAGGCTGAGGCGGAAAGATTGCCTGAGCCCAGCAGGTGAAGGCTGCGGCAACCGTGAGCGGGGCACTGCACTTCAGCCTGGATGACAGAGTGAGAGAGAACTCATTGAAAATCTGCTTTTTGCCTCATATTGTGCTGCTTTCTTCACATGTATTATCTCACTTAACTTTCATGAAGTTAGGATTTTGGGGCTTGGTTCACACATTCAGAAACTAGCTTTAGAAAGATTTGTTTGGTAATTAGCCCAAAGTGAGGCAACTAATAAGTGGCACAGCCAAGTTTTAATTCAGGACTTTTGGATTTCAAAACCTGGGTTGTGTTACTTCCTTGCTCTTTCTTTATAGTAATGAGACTCTTTAATAAAACATTCCCCGCAGCCATCTTTGGGCCTCCTAAAATCTCTTTGCAATTCACTATAATGCACAGTTTTAGAGAAGGAAGAAGTTGTGGGCTAGCCAGGACAGGGGCTGGTCTGAAATTATTATCCATGGGGTTATTAGATCTTGTTAGATACAAACAAATGTTTGTGTTCCTTTTTTATATGAGTCCTGAAATATTAAAACATCTACAACAGGGGCAGGAGGAAAAGGTTTGACCATGTTTGCTGTGTTTAACCTTATAGCCAACTGTAACAGCATCTTATTTCTAGAATGCTCCTGTTCTGGTTTTATGGTTCCCTTTTGTAGTAATCAGATCTAGAATTTATATTCTTTTATTGATAAATCTACTTGATGCTGGAAATATGCAAAATTATTCATAGAGAAAGCTCAGTGACACAAAATGAGTTCTGTCATGTGCTCTGAAAAGAAATTATAGTAAAGGCAACTATAACAGACGCTTTTTCACTCCTGGGCCTAATTTTCCCCATCTATAAAATAAGTGATTTGAACAAGATGTCTAAGTTCTCCACTAAGCTCTAAGGATCTGTTTATGGTTCTGACAATCAGTGTTCTGTATCAGATTGTTCATGAGTGGTTTTTTTTGGGCTTTTCAGAGACCTATCATAACCTAAGATGTGGCTGTGATTCAGATAACCATTGAGGTCTCTACTTTTTATACTCACTCACTCTTAAATATCCAAATATTTACAGTTTTAGTTTTGCTTTCATTTGGTAGGCCCCAATGACATTTACATGATACAAGATTTTTCTTGGTAAAATCTTCCTGGATTATTTGCTAAATTTCTAAGAGGGAAAATCCATTAGAATTGCTCTCTTTGGTGAAGAGAATATCTTACCTGTAATACATGTTCTCTAAAGTGAACGTATAAAAATTCACCTTTGCTCTTCCTATTTAGGGGAGGGTCTGGCTCAGAAATTTTATCAAAATTCGATGTGTCTTATGTTAGGGCAAGAGAGCCACAGAGTTGTGAGCAACATACAACTGTGTATCTTAAGAGAACACAATTATGGGTGAGATATTTTCTCTCTTCCACGGGTTATATAATCTTGTTACCTTAAGTGTTTCAGGCTTACTGTCTGGCGTAAGTTCATTTCTCATTAGAGCCTAATCTTTTCTATCAAAAAGTGTGACTGATTAGAGTAGTCTTCCCATCTTTTTATTTCTTCAGAAGGTCATTCTGTGATTTGCATTGTTTGTGCATAATTTAACCCAACTACTTGATGGAGAGGGAGGATATAGCTTATTCCTATTTAAGAGTAGATCTTTTGGTACCTGTAGTACTGAGCTGTTAAGTCTCATCCAAAATCTTCCTGTGAGTCTTTTTTATTACCTTTTCAGATGTCTTCAGCATAGGATGGATAACTCTAAAGAGATTTTTATCTTCCTTTTAGGGACTTATTTTATACATTAGTTTTATTCTGTATGACCAGAGTCTGCCCTAAATAAATGTGAAGATATCTTCCTTATCTCTTCCCATTTACCCTGTCTTAAGCAGAATGAAAAGTTGAATGGTAGTCATTTTTTATTGGTTTTGGTTTTTTGATGGGATTTCATTTTGTATAATCCATATTATTTTCATTTTACCTGTTAGAACAATTGATGGGGCAGTTTTCCAGCATGCTGAAACACAAAACAATAAAATGATTGACTGTGGAACTGAATGAGTGTGTTGGATTGCATCTCTCATCAGTTAATGTGCATTTAAAATAGGTGTACTAAATGGTTTTAATGATTATTGGCAATGACCTGGTTCTTGCTCCATTATAGCGCTGGATAAAACAAGCCTTGGAAGAAGGGATGACTCAGACATCATCTGCACCCCAAGAGACTAGAACTCAGCACCTATACCAAAGTAATGAGAATAGTAGCTCTTCTAGTATCTGCAAAGATAATGTGGGTATGTATCTGAAATCATTTTGAATATATGACTAGTGATTGTTTTAGGTCCACATAAAAAATTTCAGTTTGAATACTTCTCATACAAAAAAGAAGTAGTGTGTTCTCTAAATAGTTGCGTTACATCTGTCTTTACAGAGGAAGAGAGAGATCTCAAGTCAGGGAGTTTTCCCAGGACGACAAAGAAGGAACTAGACAGTGTACAGATAACAGCAGAAATGGTTATAAAAAAGGTTAGATACATTTAAAGTAGTAAGTTTAGGAAATCTATAACCATATGTATAAGAGGGGGGCAAAGGCAAGAAAGTGGTGGAACACTAATACTCAGTAAAGAGTTAAAAATTTAATTGATTTAGTTGGGTGGGGCATGGTTGGGAGGCAGGGGTTAATTAAATAAGTTATTATCAATTGTTTTCAAAAGCATTTGCATAGTTGTAAAATTTTTTTTAAAGACATGACTTTTAATGCAGTTTAAGGTTCTTTTGCATTTTTAAACTGGATGACTGAAAAATCCATTGGTTTTTAACAGTGACTTTAGAAGCCCAAACCTCATCGTCTCAAAATATAACTGTGAAACAAACCTGCACATGTACCACTTGAATGTAAAAATAAAAGTTTGTAAAAATAAAAATTTTTTATTCTTTTGCAGGGGATCTAATTTAAAGCCCTGGTGCATTAACTTATGATGCCATCTTAACTTATTTTGGAACAGTCCTTTTATCAAAGTTTGTCCTGCAAATATCAGCTTAAATGAAAAAGTTTCTGTGGTTTGCATACATTTATTTCTAAACTGATTTTGTAAATATTATGTCATCAAAATAAAAGACCAAAATAGATACTACAACTCCTGTAAGACTATGGCGAACATGATATTCCAGGTTTTCATAAAAGCTGCTTTATTTTTTTTGTTTATCAACTTGCTGAGTAAATATGACCTTGAATTTAATTAAATTTTTTTACTAGTAATATCTGCTTTTTCTTAAAGTTCTGATTTTATTTAGAAAAAAATGGGTTACCATTTGTAAAAATTATTGACTTAGTTTATTCTTCTATCTCTACATTGGATTATAACTTAAAAGTTAACATATGTTGAACCCCAGAATAATAAAAATTCCTTTTATCTGAAAGATAAATGATATCAGTTATTTAAAATATTTTCTTAGCCGGGCATGGTGGCTCACACCTGTAATCCCAGCACTTTGGGAGTTGGAGGCTAGAGAATTGCCTGAGCCTACTGGTTCGAGACCAGCCTGGGCAACATGGTGAGACCTCATCTCTACAATTAAAATAAAAAAATAGCCAGGTGTGGTGCCACACATCTCTAGTTCCAGCTACTTGGAAGACTGCAGCAGAAGGGTCGCCTGAACCCAGCAGGTCAAGGCTGCAGTGGCCGTGAGTATGCCACTGCACTCTATCCTGGGCCAACAGAGTGAGACTCCAGCTCAAAAAGTAAAATATTTTCTTATGGTAGTCATCAAATATTAGGGAGATATAGTCAAACAAGATTAAGATAAAGAAATCCTGATGCCAGATTTCCATTAATATTACTAATTTATTAGCAACTTTCAAGGTATAGTGAGAATATAAGAGTTGAGATAGACTATTATTTGTGTGTATATGCTAATGTATGTTTGTATTTAATGTTGAAAATAGATTGTATAGCAGTTCATGTCCTGGTTAGAAAAGGCTTATAGGGAAAATGCCTTTGTTACTATGTGACCTGGTTGGAATAGAATCAGGGCTGTTAGGTACCAGTCTTTTTTGAGCTTCTGTATAAACAGAAGGAAAATGTTTAACTTTAAAAAATTAAGTAGTAGTCAAATGAGCATCACATATTGCGACAAGTTAGTGCAAATCCTGAAGAATTTTTTTTGTTGATTTTCTTTTGTTTTTTCAAGAATACCAAGGAGACATTAATTAAGAAAGAGAAACAGATTGGTATGGTAGAAAAATATCAAACAATCCTCCATTTGAAGGCCAACTCTAACCTTCACTAGCTATATAATGTTACTAAACGTCTTTCAGCCTCATCTGTAAAATGGGAATAGTAATACCTACTAACATGAGATTGAATAGTGTATATAAAGTGCTTAGTGCAGTATCAGGCCTGTAATAAAAATTATTACTATTATTATTCTCTATAGGACAATCTTTCTTGTGAAGTATCCGTTACTAGCTACATTAAAGATTCTAGGTGGACACATTGGCTCACGCCTGTAATTCCAGCATTTTGGGAGGCCGAGGTGAGAGGTTTGCCTCAGCCCAGGAGTTAGAGAACAGCCTGAGCAACATGGCAAGACTTCGTCTCTGCAATAAATAAAAAAAATTAGCCGGCTATGGTGTACCCCTGTAGTCTCAGCTACTGGGGAAGCTAAGGCAGAAAGATTGCCTGAGTCCATCAGGTTGAGGCTGCAGTGGCCATGATTGTGCCTCTGCATTGCCAGCCTGGGCAACAGAGTGAGAGAGAGAGACTCTGACTCTGCCCCCCCCCCAAAAGATTCTAAAAAGCTACAATTGTATAGAAATAAAAGATATTGCTACTAAAGTGGGGCAGGGGCATAATGTTTATTATTTATAAATGATGTAGATATATTCCTAGGAGAGCCTAAATAATAAGCTGAAAAAATTAGTTAATAAAAGTTGAATAAAATCACTGAATAGAAGGTAAATATACAAAAGTTTTACTATTTATACACGAAGAGAATAAATGATGAAAAAAATCTTTGTTCCCAAACTTAACCAAATTAAGAAACTGCCAAGGAGTAACCTTAGTTAAATGTGTAAAGCAAACCATTACTGAGAAATATTTTTAAAGTGTGAACATATGGAGAAAAATTGTAAATCTCTTAATGGATAGAAAAAAATATATATTGCTCACGCTCTGGTGTGATCTCCCTCCCTCCCTCTCTCTGACTTCATATAGTTTCCATGAAATTAGCTTGTTGAGAGTTTAATTAAATGATGTGAAGTTTACCTTAAAAATAAGAAAAAATTGAAGTAGAATAACAGCAAAGTACTCTCCCCAGAAGTGTAAAACTAGCCTCTAATATGAAGCTAGTAATTAAACTGATACAAGAATAGATGTGTCTATGGAATAAAATAGCCAGTAACAGGCCTTAATATAAAGGACTTGGCATATTACTCTGGACTTTTTACTCACTTGGGGGATTAAAAAGGAATTACATCCTAGCTAGGCACAGTGGTGTGTGCCTGTAAATCCTGTCTACTTTGGAGGCTGAGGTGGAAAGATCACTTGAGGCCAGGAGTTCAAGTCCAGCCTGGGCAACAAAACAAGACCCTGTCTCTTAAAAATAAAAATAAAAAAAGGAGTTAGCTTCTTTGCCAAAGAAAAATTCTAGGCATTTTCAAGTACTTTAAAAAATTCAAACTATATTAATTGTGTTTCTGTGTCTATATTATCTCTTAATTAATGGAGAATTGATATATTCAGGAAAGGATTTACAATAAAACTAGCAGGAAACTATGATCTCTACTAGCAATTTGATAAGATTTATCATGATGCTCTAAAAATATAATAATACTTAACCTAGTAGTTGTTCTTCTAGGTAGCTAATCTACAGAAATAGGTATGGAAACCAAAATTTATGTGCAAAGATATTATTCATACTTACTAGCAATTGCAGTTGTGTATGTGTGTGTGTGAGAGAGAGAGAGAAAACCTGAATTCTAACCCGTAAAGTAATGGTGGAATTTATAATTTCTATCTGGTTTGTGCTTATACTTTTGATGGAATCATATATACTCTCCATTTACTTTTTTATTTTTTTACTTTTCTTTTTTTTTGAGACAGAGTCTCATTTTGTTGTCCAGGCTGGATTGCAGTGCTTACTTCATCCTTCCACCTCATCCTCCCAAGTAGCTGGAATTACAGTCCTGTGCCACTACTCCTAGGATTTTTTTTTTTTTTTTTTTTTTGGTAAAGATGAGCTCTCACTCTGTTTATCAAGCTGGTCTCTAATGATCACCTCAAGCGATCCTCGCTCTTTGGTCTCTCACAGTAGTGCCATTACAGGCATGAGCCACTGTACATGGCCAGAAATTTTATTCTTGATTCATTTTATCAAGTTAACCTCTCCAAAAACAGAGTACCACTTTTGAATTAGATTTGTGATCTTAATTACCACCTTGAATTTGTAAGAATATTAAGAGAATAATATACAATAGTCAATTAATATTTCTTCTATGAATGTAAGAGTGATTTAATATTTGAAAATTTAGTAATACATTTGTTAGCAGGTATAATGGGGTAGAGAAGTAATAGCAAAGTGACTTTTATAACCTTAATAATAAAACACTTATGATTTTAACAAAAATCTATCTAAAAAATTGCTCATTAAATGGATTATCAAATGTTCCCACTATTACCATTATTATTTAACATATTCTGGAATTGTTAGCCAAAGTGATTTATACCCTCCATCCCCAAAATCAAGAGATAAAAGTGCTGGTAAAGAAGTTTTATGTGTTATTATGTACAAATAATATGATCATCTACCCTGAAAAGCCAAAAGAATTAACTGAAAAATTGGTAGAGATTAATAGGGAAACTGGATACAAAATAAATATGTAACCATTTTCTTATGTATATAACAGTAATGTAAAGGGAACAATATGTTTTATTCACAGTGGTTACAAAAACTAGAGAACACAGGTAGAAGTATGGCATATCTAGATGAAGAGGGACATAAGTCTCGGCTTGAATAACTGAAAGGTTATGCCATGGACCTGAGTGAGAATTTTCTTCCAGTTACTTCTGAATTTTGTAACACCAATTAAAATCCCAGATTTTTTTGTTTTGTTTTGTTTTTGTTTTTATATCTCACTTTCTTGCTCTCTCATCCAGGCTGGAGTGCAGTAGTGTAATTCCCAGCTCTCTCAGATAGGATAAGTATGATACTTCAAGTTAATAAGGAAATATAATTATTCTACAGTTACAGTAGATTTTGGGAAGAAGGTGCTTGCTATTTTTCATGGGAAAAGAGTAGATTGTTTGATGCCTTACACTGAAGTATGTTCTTTTTGAGTTAAAACATGAATTAGACCCGGCTTGGTAGCTCATGTCTGTAATCCCAGCATTTTGGGAGGCCAAGGCGGAAGAATCATTTGACCCCAGGAGTTCAGTACCAGCCTGGGCAGCATAGTGAGACCTTGTGTCTACCCAAAATACTAAAATTACTCAGGCATGGTGTCATGAGCCTATAGTCTCAGCTATTCAGAAGGCTGAGGCAGAAGGATCACTTGAGCCCAGCAGGTCAAGGCTGCGGTGAGCCATGATCGTACCACTACACTCCAGTCTGGGCGACAGAGGGAGACTCTGACTCCACAAAAAAGGGAAAGAAAAATGTAAATTAAAAAGTTAAACATAGAGATAAGCCAGGCACAGTGGCTCACACCTGTAATCCCAGCACTTTGGTAGCCAGAGGTGAGAGGATTGCCTGAGTCCAGGGGTTGAAGACCATGCCTGGGCAACTTGGCAAGACCTCATCTCTACAATAAATCAAAAAATTAGCCCAGCATGGTGGCGTGCACCTGTGGTTCCAGTGGTAACAAAAACAAAAACTTCCACCTACTTGGAAGACTGAGGCAGAAGGATCATCTGAGCTCAAGCAGGTTGTAGCTGCGGTAGCCTTGAGCATACTACTACGTTTCCAGCCTGGGCAACAGAGTGAGACTCTAACTCAAAAAAAAAAAAAAAAAAAAAAATTAGAGATAAAGGGAAAATAGGCTGGCATTTTTGTAGTCTTAGCGTGGGCTAGCAAAGACTTGATAGAGGCATAAGATAAAGGCAATGATTGACCCATTTGACTATGTAAAACATAGTTTTATAGCAAAGACTTGTAAACAGAATTGAAAGGCAAAGAACAAACTGGAAAAATATATCTGTAACTTTTTTGTCGAAGAATCAGTAAGGCCACATCAAGGCAAACATCCTTTTTTTATTTTTGAGTTGGAGCCTCATTCTATCGCCTAGGCTGGGGTGCAGTGGCACACTCATGGCCACTGTAGCCTCGACCTGCTGGGCTCCAGTGATCCTTCTGCTTCAGCCTTATAAGTAGCTGGAACTACAGGCACGCACCACCATGCCCAGCTAATTTTTTTATTTATTGTAGAGATGAGGTCTTACCAAGTTGCCCAGGCTGGTATTGAACCCATGGACTCAGGCAGTTCTCTCACCTCAGCTTCCCAAAGTGCTGAGATTATAGGTGTGAGCCACCACTTTCGGCCAGGACAAACATCTTTATAAAGATACACCAAGAAGGATATAAGCATACATTCATTTGTAGATAACATTTTCAAATTGTGTGTGTTTTTTAAAAAAACAATAGAAGATGGATTATTTGACCACATAAAATTAGAAAATTATGCAAAAGAGTAAATAAATAGAAAAAAAGGTAGGACCAATCTGAGCAACTCATCCCCATTTCTACAAAAAATTAGCTGGGTGTGGTAGAGCACACCTGTAATCTCAGCTGCTTCTACTGAGGCAGGAGGATCACTTGAACCCAGGATTTACAGTGTGCAATGAGAGTACCACTGTATTCCAGCATGGGGGACATAGCAAGGTCCTGTCTCTTAAAATAAAATAAGCCTTTAAACTTCATAGGGGCAAGCATTAGATCTCTTTGGATGCTGTATCATCATAAGTACTCACTGCCGTGAACACTGATATACAGATGTCAATTTTCATGTATATTTTATAACTCTTTACAGAGAACTTAATCTCTACATCATTGACTTTACAGTGTTGGACCTAGCAATATAGAGGTCTTCTAAGAGATTTATTAAGACCCTGGAAATATATATACGTTATTGTGAATATAAGTTGTGAATTACATATTTGTTTTTTATAGTTGGACACTTTTCAAAAGGAGGAAAGAAAATCTAGTGTCTAGAACAAAAGGAAAATATGATTGTACTTACAATCTAGGAAAACTTTAAATTCTGAGCTATCAGAAAGGAAATACGCATCTCCAGTATATTTTGCATTTATTCTTTCATCTTCATTTAAATATGTACTACGTTAGTTCGGTACTTGGTAACTCTTTATGTTAACTACTTGATTAACTCCAAATAATTTCCTAGTTACCAATTTCACACTAACCATTGCTTCCAGATTAATCTTCCTAAAACATATGTCTGATCATGACCTACTGACCCAAGGCTTTCTTTGAAGGTGTGGGATAAATGTCACTTCTTCCACCAAGCCTTTGGAATTAACTTTGTGAATGTGAGAAAGGTGTTTTGCCTGAATGGTCACTAAAATACATAGTATAATTACTGGCTTTTTAAATGAGTCTAATAAGTATAGAAAGTACTATTGTGGACAACCCCTTTGGGTCCCCTCCCACTGTGGGGGCTTTTCTGCCCTCTTAATAAATCCTGCCTTCTCAAAATAAAATATAAAATAAAATAAAATAAAGAAAATACTATTATAACGAGAAAAAGAACACCAGCCTAGTTTTTGCTTGTTTGTTTTTAATGGTTGGGAGAAGTTTTTGTAGAAATAATTTCACACTTTTCAGCACACTAACACTAGGAATTAGATATGGATCAGAAATATTATGTCAAGTAGGAACACTATAGAAAGAATTGAACCTGGGGCACAAGTAAGAAAAGGTTAAAGGCATATGGATTGTACCATCTCAGTAGCTTAGGTTGGTGATGTGGCAGTTTAGTAGAGGGTGATGGGGTTTTTTTTTTTTTTTTAAACAAAGTAGCAAAGATTTAAGATTTTCAGAAACTAAATTTAAAAGAAAGAAATTTATATTTTTCATTGGTAGAGATTAAATTAGCTTCAGGGATTAGTCGCTAGAATTGTTAGATTCATCTGGAGTTTCTCTGGCAGATAGAATGTTTTTAGAATTATTTTATTTGTGGTTATTAAAGAGTTTCTTTGGGCTTTTGGTTTGATTGGAGAAGATAACTTAATGGGATAAGCTAAAAGAGGGGTTAAGAGCTATTGTAGGTTAGAAATTAATGGCTTTACTACAAAACCTCCCATTAACCTGTGGTTTCAAACTCTCATCCAAGCTTTGTATTTCACAGACTTGTTGAGCCCATTAAAGAAATGGAAGTCTCGCTATCTGATGGAGCAGAATGTTACCAAGTTACTTCGGCCTTTGTCTCCTGTCACGCCACCCCTTCCCAATTCAGGCTCAAAGAGCCCCCAGCTGGCTACATCTGGCCCATCACACCCAGGAGAAGAGGAATGTCGAAATGGATATAGCCTCATGTTTTCACCAATCACATCTCTTACTACTGCTAGTCGGTGCAACACTCCTCTGCAATTTGAGGTGATTTGGGTTTGGTTGTTGGGAGTGCTAGATATGAAAATCATCATTTGTACCTTCTCATTTCAAGTGTAATACCATTCCAGATGTTTCTTCACTATCTTCCTTCCCCATCTCATCAAGAGAATGGGAAACCTCAGGGTCATTGTGACCTATTACCTTGTAGCCTCTCATCTTGGCAGCCCCTGTATTTCCCAAAATAGGGACAGTGCTACCACAAAGATCCCATTCATCTTTCTTTTGCATGCAATCCATCAGTCTCCATTTTTAGATAGCATGCTAGATCTCTGTCTGTATCTTTAACATGTACCTTGTTCAGAATAGGCCTGTAGCTGCCTGTAGTATCTGTTAGTAACACCTGCCTTAGAGCTTGGATTATACTGATTGTGTCTCCGTTTCTAGACCTTTGAATAAGTGAAGTGTATTTCCCAGGTTGTTTATATTTTCATTGTTGCCTCAGTGACCAGAGATTTAGAAAGCATTGGGTTATGGCTTATGGCGAATGCAGGGTTTTTTCCTCTGCAGGTTACTTTCCTTCCTTGTTATAATGTGTTAGGAATAAGAAGTACACAAGAGACTTAACAATATGTGTTTATAAGAGACAGATTTATTATATTTACTCATTGGATTAAGTTAGAAATGTCTGCCTCAGCTGTTTCAGAAACTAATTCTGAATCGTTAGTATTCAGGTTTGAGTGACAGGAAATTTGAAAAAACTCATCTATTGCATGTTGCTTTGATTTATAATTAAATTAAACAGATATTATCTCTTCTCAAAAAAATTTGTTCTGACCACTAAACAGACTCAGCTCTGCCCTTACCTTGCACTTCTACAGAGGAATGTTGTAACCAATCTCATTTTTCCCATTCAGCTTTTGTGAGAATGTGAGAATTAAAAATACCTGTATTTTATATGAATAACTCAGAAAGAGAGGGCTAGCAACCTTTAAAGCAGAGCTATATTCTGCATCTTTCTAACTCTAGACCATATTAACTTTTGGAGCAGACTTCCTTTGGGGTAGAAAAAAAAAACCTGCTGGTTACATATGATTTTTCTTTAGGAAAGTTACTCTTTGCCAAATTTCTTTTTTTTTGAGTTGGAGTCTCACTCTATCACCCAGACTGGACTGCAGTGGCCACTCCCGGCCACCGCAGCCTCAACCTGCTGGGCTCCGGCAATCCTTCCACCTCAGCCTTCCAAGTAGCTGGAACTACAGGCACGCACTACCATGCCCGGCTAATTTTTTGTAGAGATGAGGTCTCACCAAGTTGCCCAGGCGGGTCTCGAACCCGCGGGCTCAGGCGATCCACTCACCTCAGCCTCCCAAGGCGCAGGATTACAGGCTGAGCCACCGAGCCCAGCTGCCAAATTTCTTATGGCACTCTTAGCCAGACAGTAAAGCAGCTAATCCAGGCCTTTCTAACTTGACTTTGTGTGTTTGCAATTGACTTTTCAGTTAGCAACTAGAGCTTTATTGTGAGATACCATGAGAGGAATTTTTTCCTGGAGGGCATTCAATCATAGGATTTGAGTTTTATACTTTGTCAATGCAGGTTTTATTATAAATCTGGAATTTCAAAAATTAGAAGGTAAGTCACCTTCAAAACCAAACAGGTTTAGAACTCAGTGCAATTCCCTTTCCCTGTGGCATTTTGGATAACTATAAAGCACTATGCAGATACAACGTATTTTTATGGTTTAAAAAAAAAAATCAGTGATCATTTTAGTGATGCACAGTTCAAGCATCATAATGATGGACTACCAGGAGAGAAAGAAAATATTATATATATTCAATAACAAAAAATCCAGTACATGGTTCTATTATTGTAAACTTCTGATTTAACTAAGGAAGTTTAGCTTTTCTTGACAGTTAAAAAAAAGCTTTACCACTCTTACCCATTCTTGTCACCATTCTAGTGGCCATACTCTTTCCTATACTCTAGTATAGAGAGGTGAGGAGCCTTTTTTCTATTAAAGACTATGACACATTGAGAAATGTCAAAAAGGTATCACAAGTAAAGATCAACTTAGTTTGGGGAAGGATATTTTTGAAAAGGAAAAAAGCATTCAGGAAAAGATGAGATACCTTTAATACTAAGGGAAGGAGGTGAGAAGATAAACAGTAGAAGAGAATAAGATCTTCAGGAGGGGAAAGCATCTAGAATTAAGAGTGAAAGCAGCATTGGGAGGGCAAACTTAGCCTCTTCTTCACCAGAATAACCCTCCCATTCTCTTCACTCTCCATTTCACACATATGCACATACATGTACACCGTCGACCCCTCCCCCTGAATAAAATTCACAGCTAAAACCCCACTTTGCTGACAGCAGCTTCATTTCCCCTACCACACAGCACAGGCCTGCCACCCAGGTCACCGTTGTCTAGAGTCAACAACGTTAGAAACTCTTCCCTTTCCTCAGTTCTGGCACCCTGAATCCTTGTCACAATACCACCATCACCCTTTCTACTTGTTCTCATTTACATCTTTCCATGAAGTGCTCACTGTCCAGTCCCTTTTTGTTATGGGAGTGCTGCCTCAGGTGGAAGCTCCAAGGTGAAGTCCTACCCTTTATAGAATACAGGGATTTCAAGTGTATACTTAGGTCCTTTTTTGTTTTGTTTTGTTTTGTTGTTGTTGTGTTTCAAAAAGTATAATGGATTTTTTAAAAGAACGTTGGTAGGGTGTTCGGGTCCAATTAAATTATGCCAAGAAACATATCTAGCCTGCGAACTAGGGATTCTGTCAAGCATATTCCCTATAACTGGCCATCTCCTTAGCCTTTTCAGCCCCCCAGCATGCTAAGGTGTTCCCCTGGAGAGTGGTGGGAGCCCTGAGACATATTAGAAAACAAGGAAATATGACGATCAGAGGAGGTAAGGAGTAAAAGAACAAGGTTCATCTGAGGAGCAGTAGGGGGTAGGGTACCCCTCGATAACAAATATTGTAGGTTGCATATAAAATACAAATAAGTATAACACTGTAAAATTTCACCAATCTAACTCTTTCCTGATATGTGCTTGAGATGTTTACTTATAGCATGAAACATTATAACCAGTTTATCCTCAAATGCTTTCAAAGACACCAGGAAGCATTTTAACAAGTCATTCTGTCCATTGAGATGAGTTCTGCAGTTAAGCATTTCCCCTATGCATTCTTGTCCAACTCTCCCACCCGCCCCCACCCCCCCAAAAAAGTTGTGGCTAACATCTATGCTTGCTTTTATTTTTTGTTTTGTTTTGCTTCTTGACTTCGAGTAGATGAATAACAAGATGCTTTTCCCTCCTCTAGAACATATCCTCCCCTGAGAGTTCCCCTGCGCATAGGCCCGAGTCCCTGTCACCCGAGGTAGTTATCACACCATCTCAATCACACTTGGAGGCTGAGAGTGAGTGTGCATGTGTGTGTATCTGAGTGTGTGGGGAGGGCTGGGAATCCGAGTGAGTGGGGTGTTGGGCTGGAGGGTGGCCGATCAGTCACAGTAAGTTGAATGAGTCTTCCTGTACGATTGTGACTATTCAGGACTGTCAATGTAGATGGAGGAAAACGAAGTAGCTGTGTGTATGTGTGTGTGTTTGTGTGTTGGGGCTGGTTTTTGTTGTTGTTTGGGGGAGGGGGTGGCTGAAGCTCTATTAAAGAAGAATAGAATCTAGAAGTTAAGTTTAAAGGATGCTGAATATGTGGTAGGAGCCTTGTTAAAGTAATAAATAAGGTCTGTTTGTTAACAAATAAGGAAAGTTGAATCAAAAGTTGGTAGGAACTGTCTTTTGACCTTTATTATCTTGGGCTAATCCAGGAGCATCTTATATTGAAAAAGTTGGGCAGTGACTTATGCCTTGTTCTAGGGTTAATCTGACAGCTCTGTGTAACCAGATGTTTTGGACTTTGGTTGATAGAATGGGCAGCTTCTTTAGGAAGGGAAAGTTTCTGTCTCTCAGCTTTCCTACATTTTCTCTGTAGCTCCTTACGGGATGCACAAGGAAATGAAGTCAGTCACAGACTTTGTGTCACAGGCCACCATTCTGCAATGATTAGAATTTGGTTGCTATACAAGTGATATGTCTGAAGATATCAGTTGAGTGCTTCTCAGAAACCCTACAGCTATGGAGATATTAAATTCCGATTTTAGTGCTAGAGTTTCTGTTACAAGCTTTGGATGGATGTAGTAATGATTAACTCTGTGAATCTACCTTTTTTCTTTTGAAGAGAAAGGTATACAGGCTCTCAGACATATTTAACTGAACTGTTACCCCACTCCTTTCCAGTAAAAAACTAGGGCTAAACTAAATGATAGTTTACCAAATTTTGAATCAGTAGTAGTTGATAGGTCAACGCGAAACTGAAAAGGTTGTATTCTACTATTATACTAGAGATTTGGGGGTTGTTTTGACTATCTTGTTAGGAAAGTAAAGCTCTCTCTCCTTGGGTGTTAAAGATTCTAAGATAACATAATTTGGAGACTGACATGGTGTGGTACCTGGGTACTAGTCTTCATAGAGAGTTAGCTATAGTTGACCTAGTGATGGAAAATCTTGGTGTTAGGAGGTTATAATAACCAAATAGTAGGTGGGGTTTATTTTTGGTACATTTCAGCATTTCAGAGTCTCTGCAGTGATGAGCATTAGTGGTCTTATGGTATGTTGACATACAGTAGAGGATAAAGAAGAATTGAGTGGCCAGAAAGTTGTATGAGAAACACCTACTTAACAGTGAAAGTGAGTGAAGAACTGGTTGGTTGATGTCTTTAATGCCATCCTCCTTTACTGAACCAGTAACTTTAAATACCTGCCTTTCCGTCTACCTTCTTTCCTCCACCTTTTTCCCTTCCCCCACCTTCCATCAATATTTAGAAATGAATAACACCAGAAGGCAGTTATCTTAAGACACCAGTCTCATCTCTGTAATATGCATGGGGCTCAGGTAAATTTCTAATTATACCACTTGTCCCTTAGTGTGTAGTGCAAGGTAACTCATCAAACTGATGAAAGACTAAGCAGGAAAATAGTCACATTTGGCCAATTACCTAAATCTGACTTTTCCAGTATTCCCATCCAGAAAGTCTTGAATACAATTTGGGAAAGGCCAGGATTCTTTAGTACTCTGACCTATATACGCTGTTGTTACATAGGACTTTTACAGATGATAATGGCTTTCTCTCCTCTGCTTCCATCCCTCTTATCTTTCCTTGTTCTCTTGTGTTCCTCTCACCTCCCCTCCTTTCTACCCCTTTACTCTTTCCTTTCTCCCCTGCCCCATGTCTCTGTTGATTTTTATTCTTCCAGCTTTGTCACCGGAAAGACCTGGATTTGACAAAAGTGGGATATCTTGACTCCAACACTAACAGCTGTACTGATAGACCTTCCCTACTCAACTCAGGTCCTTCTGACCTGGCTCCTCATCCCTCCATCGGATCTACTTCAGAGACTGGTTTCCCAAGCAGGAGTGGAGATGGACATCAGACCCTCATGAGAAACTCAGACCAGGCATTTCGAACAGAGTTCAACCTAATGTATGCCTACTCCCCTTTGAATGCTATGCCTCGAGCAGATGGATTATATCGAGGGTCTCCCCTAGTGGGGGATAGGAAGCCTTTACATTTGGATGGGGGCTATTGTTCTCCTGCAGAAGGATTTTCCAGCAGATATGAACATGGCTTTATAAAAGACCTCTGTCGTGGATCCATGTCACCTGGTGGTGAAAGGACCTGTGAAGGAGTCCCATCTGCCCCCCAGAACCCACCACAGAGGAAAAAGGTAAGTGTATCACGTTACATAGGCCCACTTTTGAAGAAAATAAACTAAATAATTCAGTAACTATTTACTAAGTTCCTGCTACTGTACAGCACTGTCCTTAGATAGGTAACACATAGTCTCTGTCATGTCAAGTGAAAGGCTGTTTTAATACAATTTGATGATGTAGATATTTGGCAAATGTAAATGCCTGTATGTGCCATATACTTGGTAGGCAATTCAGAGGTTAGAGCAGTGAAAAAGAATAATAATTACTTGTTATTTAGCACTTTCCAGGTTCTGGGCATTATGTTTAGCTCTTCTAATTCATTTTATGCTGACAGTAATCCATAAGATAGGTAATTTTCTATTTTGGAAATGAAACTAAGGCAAGTTGAGCAACTTGCCCAAGATCACAACTAGTACTGCATGCTGTTATTGCCACCATGCTGTATTACCTCATAGGTTCTACCCTAAGGGAGCAATTAATTGCAGTGCTGAGGGATGCTGCAAAGGTGTTGCTCAAATGTGGTGGGAGAACATTTTTTTTTTAAACTTTCAAGTAAAGTCTATTTAGACTTTACCTCCCCGAGGTAGGGGAGGGGCCAAAGCTAAGAAAACATAGTGGCCATAGCTCAAAGAGCCATAACAAAGCAATGGCCAAGTTAACATCTTAACAGAGGAACCTGTCCTAGTCAGATATGCAGAGGGTACTTGGAGAACAAACAAGACCTTTTGCCACTTTGAGAAATCAGGGTGGAGAGGTGGCAGATTACTGATTTAGTTGAATCTCAAAAAGAAGTAGGAGTCAGCCAGCCAGCAAATGAGAGTGAAGTATGTTACAGCAGAAGGAGCAGAACAAGTAAATATGCTACACTCCACTGGGCTGCAGCAGGCATGCAATGTGGTACAAACAGTTGAATGTTGTGGTGTTAAGTGGAAGGCAGAGAGAGCCAGAAGGAAAGTACAGAGGGAGATGGGTAGGGCCAAGCCATGGAGAGCTTCCTAACAGGCTGTGACTCCACTTTTAAGTAATACCTGATCTAGAAGTTACAAAGCCTAAAATGTGCATTTTGTATCAGTGGTTCTCAACGAGGAACGTTTGGTAATCCGTGCAGTATTGGGGTTGTTACAGTGACTTGAATTTATTGGGCAGAGCCGGGGTTGCTAAGTGTTCTGTGTATTTGGGTCTCATGTAATGACAGTATATCTGTAGTATCCTCGTTTAAATGTGAAACGCATTATCAGAGTTTATTAACTTATTTCCAAGATTATGTATAGAAAATGCATGTACAGAATTACCTTTTCATATTTTTGTTGTTTTACATTTGGACAAAAAATGAAAGCTCTAAGAGGTAGGAGGAAACACTGGCAGGTAATTTGGAGTAAGATAATAATGGGTTTCAAAGTCTGTTGCATAAATAGCATTGACTGTCAGAAACAAGCATGGAAACAATCTTTGGATTTCTGATTTTATTTATTATGTTCAGAAGTTACTGAAATCATGGCTTGTTATTTCAGAAGCATTACTGAAATTTGTTGGGCACCTGCAGTATGTCAAGTTATATGTTGGATGTTAAAAGATTTAAAAAGCCAGATAAACTTGGTCTTTGCCCTCATAGAACTTATGGTTTAGTCAGGGAACAAGCAAGACACTGTAATAGGTTCTATAGCCAGTATCAGCAAAGTGTGCTGATACTGTTATAACATCAAAGAGGCGGTATACTAGGCAGGGCAGGAAAGGGAGGTCTGTTGTGGCAATCAGGAAAGAATGAGTAAGGGTTAGGCAGATAGAGGGGGAGTCGGAGAGGAGATCCAAAGTAGAGGTTTTCTATCGCTAGCTTGTGTAAAATATAAACTGACAATAATTTTTTTCCCTTTACATTAATTTCCTTGTGTGTAAGCAACAGTGATAAATTCCTATGCATATCTTGAAATTGAGCATGCATAAGAACCCCAGGGCTTTGGATTTCTAAGGAGTGCGGAAAAGTCATCAGGATCACCTGGGAGGCTTTTTCAAACTCCACAAGCTTCCAGTTCTTTGCTTTTCCTTCTCTAGGTGCCCCATTGTTGGAATAAGTATGCCAGCACACTTCTGTTACTTGATAATGACAACTGTAAGGGTTTTCCTGAAGGCAGAAAAAGGTTATGATCTACTTGGTGAACACAGTTCTTCAATAATGTCACCTAGTTTATCCTCTTTCCCTTACCAGTTTCTGACTAGCATAAATATATAGCTGTGCTAAGACTGTTCTTTTTTCCTGTCTAGGTATCCCTGCTGGAATACCGAAAACGGAAACAAGAAGCCAAGGAAAATTCTGCTGGTGGGGGAGGTGACTCTGCACAGAGCAAAAGCAAGTCTGCAGGAGCTGGGCAAGGCAGCAGTAACTCTGTTTCTGACACTGGTGCCCATGGTGTGCAGGGATCCTCAGCCCGAACCCCATCTTCCCCTCACAAAAAATTCTCCCCATCTCATTCCTCTCTGTCCCATTTGGAGGCGGTAAGCCCATCAGATTCCAGAGGCACTTCTTCATCTCACTGCAGACCTCAAGAGAATATCAGCAGTAGATGGTAAGTTTGTATCTGATGCTTTATAGTTGAACTCAGAAGGGAAGTATATATCTAGAATCATTCCCAATTTTACCTAAAACGTATGGGAACACTTTATCTGAGGGAGCCAGGCGACAGTGCCATCTGTCCTGTTTAGCTGACTTAATATTGTCAGCTGCAACTCAGCCTTACAGAAGTAAAGAATTACTAACAAGCCTGCAGAGCAGCACTTTGGATGACATGTAGATGTGGATGCAGATGAGCTATTTTATTTGGTGGGCACTAACTGCCTATTTTATTTTCTCATTTCTCATGAAAGGTAAGTCAAGAGTCCAGCCAAGTTCCACTTGAATTAACAGCAGATGTCTCTATTCTACATAGCTAGCAATACAGAGTGATAAGACATTCTGAAAGGACTATCTGATTTAGGGGGACCACAGATTTAAAAATGAAAAATACCGGTTGGTAGCAAGTACTGAGTATAAAATTAGTGAAATAGAGACAGAAGCTTGGAGTTCAGGGATCTTGAATTGAAGAAATGAGTTTGAGAAAGAGGAGACATAGTTTGAATTATTAATGTCCACTAATCTGTGAAGCCTTTATTAAACTACTACTGTGTGTCACACACATAATTTCACAGAGAAGAAAATTTAACATTTCAAAATGAGGATTAAAGGAAATTGACATCTTCAATCTACTTTTTCCTTGATTTTATCTAAAAGTGTTCCTTTTCTTTTGTGCCCGACACAGTTGGAGGCAGAAGAAAAACTTTATTTTAAATTGGTTCTGAAGAAAGTAATGTGTAAGAGGATATTTTAAGGAAATACATTGTACAGCTTTGTCAGGGCTTCATTTATTTCAGACACTTGACTCATAAGTTCTGTGATTTAAACTTGTACCCTGTTGCCTTTACAGGATGGTTCCCACGTCAGTAGAACGACTCCGAGAAGGAGGGAGCATCCCCAAGGTCCTCCGAAGCAGTGTGAGGGCAGCCCAAAAGGGAGAGCCCTCCCCCACATGGGAGAGTAACATCACAGAGAAAGACTCAGGTGAGCCTGTGGCCTACTGTCAGCCAGGTTCAGGGACACATGAGGCATGCTCTGCACAGTTCAAACCAAATGCTGGGATGAGGTGAGTCCATTTCTGATACAATTGGGCTCTGCCATATGTTAGATTCCAGTCCAGTCTTACCCTTTTGGGCTGCTACATTCGTGAGATCTAGCATTGCTTGCTCTCTGTCTGCTCTTTTTTCCCAAGGGATACCTTTCTGTAACTCTCATCTCTCCAAAGTCCTGGAAATCCACCTCGCTGAAGGATGAAGAGAAAGAAGGAGACAGGAATCAGATCAGGCATTTAAAATACAGCCCATAATTAACCACTCCTTTTGCCCTTCTGGCATGCTGCACTCATCCAATCTGTCACAAAGAGAGCAGCATGGGTTGGTGATGGCATTGGTGATTTGAATGAGCAATGGCTGTTTCTCACTTACTCTAAGAAGCCAAGGTGATTTTTTTTGTATTACCTTCCAGACCCTGCAGATGGAGAAGGTCCAGAGACATTGGGCTCAGCACTCTCTAAAGGAGCAACTGTTTACAGCCCTTCCAGATATAGCTACCAGGTGAGATGAGAAATTGCTGATCTCGACATAGGAGTGTGTTCTAGGTTCCAAATATCTTGTCATCCTGGCCATCCTTTGCAGTTGAGATGCTGTCTTTGCATATAGTTTCGCAGCCTTGGAAGTAAGTCATCACTTTTTCACCCTCAGGTAGTAAATTATGCTGGAAGATAAATAAAGTGATCAGAGATAGCTATTACTGCCTTTGTTACTCTAAAAATAACAAATGGTTAAAAAGGTGAAGAAGAAAGAAAAAGGATATTATAAATATTCACAAACCATTTAAGGGACTTGTTCACCTCCTTATGCTTTTCCTCCCGATTCTTTCTAGCTCCTGCAGTGTGATAGTCCACGGACAGAATCACAAAGCCTCCTTCAGCAGAGTTCCTCCCCCTTTAGAGGACATCCCACTCAATCTCCAGGATACAGTTATCGAACTACTGCACTGAGACCTGGAAACCCCCCCTCTCACGGTTCTTCAGAATCATCCCTCTCTTCCACATCCTATTCCAGCCCCGCCCACCCTGTGTCCACAGACTCGTTGGCCCCATTTGCGGGGACACCAGGGTATTATAGCAGCCAGCCACATTCTGGAAACAGCACTGGCAGCAATCTTCCAAGGAGGAGCTGCCCTTCTAGTGCTGCTAGCCCTACCCTGCAGGGACCCTCAGACTCGCCAACCTCAGACTCGGTTTCTCAGTCCAGCACAGGAACTCTGAGTTCCACCTCCTTTCCTCAGAACTCTAGGTCGTCATTGCCATCAGACTTACGGACTATCAGTCTGCCCACTGCTGGGCAGTCAGCTGCCTACCAGGCCTCCAGGGTATCTGCGGTTTCCAATTCACAGCACTACCCACACCGTGGGAGTGGGAGTGTGCACCAGTACCGACTCCAGCCGTTGCAAGGGTCAGGAGTCAAGACTCAGACAGGACTTTCCTAGGGCTTCTGGATTTGGGCAAACAGAACTGAATGAGCCCATAGCTGCTTCCTTCCAGCTGCCTCTGGAACCTAGGCCGAGCATATTGCTGGGGAAAGGGGGGTATACGGTGCCAGAGGATTGGGTCTGGTGGACAAGAAATAAGACTTGTGGTTGTGATTGGCCTCTGGCCTTGGAGAAAGATGTAAATCTTGTCTGAAGCAGAGACTATAAAGAAGTTTCTCCCTGCTGTGAAGGGTACATTGTTGACAAGCAAATGGTGTTTCGGTTAGTAATGGTTCTAAGTGCAATGAGTTGTGTTGAAGCCTCCGTCTCCCATCCTTGCCTGTAGCCTGTAGTCACTTGTGCAGTGAGGACATCTTTTTAAATTTAAAAAAAAAAAGTTGTTTTTTTTTTTTTCAAAGGAAAAAAATAAAAAGAGCCAATCTCAAAGCCCCAAGCCATCTGAGTAATGTTAGGGTTTTATGCACTTAAAGAAAAAGGTAGGTATGTAAATTTTCACCCTAAGACAACCATTCCAAAAACAGGTATATGGCGAAGGTTTGTCCACCAAGAAAACGCCCTACCTTTGTCTTAAAAAATCACCGAGAAATAGGCAGGGATAGTAAAGCTTGGAACATGCTCTGACTGAGGGATGCCTGGCTCTTTGAAGAAGAGCTCATGGTCAGCTCTTGATTAATCAGGATCAGGTTACTTGAGTAGACTGTCTGAGCCCCCAGCTGCTACCATCCCACTCCCCCTTCCCAAAGTATTCCACAGCTCAGTTAACCCATTAAAGTAAGTAGACAAAGAAAAGAGGAATGAGAAGTGAGATAGGCCAATTGCATTGCTATTTATCAGCCTTTGGCAATAAATTTGATTTGGAAGGATACCATGTGGTTTGGGAATGCTTTGAATTTTATTGATCTGCTCCCAGTTAATCAGGGGTTGACGATCCTATTAGCAGGACCGCCTCCATGATTGGGGAGCTTGCACTCGTGACTGCAGGGTAAGAGTGGGAAGATAGGTTTGTGGAGTGGCACCGACAGGACTGTGATTGTGTGTGGGCCTGCCCCACGTTTCTTTAGGGGATGCTTCTGTGAGAGTGGGCCCAGTGAGAGAGTTACCAAGCCACCCACACCCCTAACACTGTTCTGGATGAAAGATGAGAACAGACTGGCTTCTCCCCATCAGTGCATTGTGCCTGTTGTACACCCCTGGAGGAGCCCTGGAGCCAGCCCAGGTGGGGTACACAATCTTTTTAAATTCCATACGGTTGCCAGCTTATTTCTTTCACTTGTTTACTGTAATTTCTGGCGTGTTTTTATTTATCTAATTTTGTATTCAGTTATAACCATGGTAGGGGTAGTGAATATATGACAGGTGTAATCCCTGGTGCTGCAGTGGACCTTCTTTTCTTTTGGACAAGATAATACTGTGAGTCTCCCGCCTTCCCTCCAATTTGTTTTCTCCTTTTTTTTCCCTCTAGCCTCTTGCATCCCCTTCTTTTCTACTCTGTCCTACAACTATCATATGCACAGTCTTCTCTCTTTTGTGTGTGACTGTTACAAAATTTCACTTTTCAAAATTGAAATCAGGTGTTTGCTCAAATGAGGGGAGATTTTTTTTTTTTTTAATGCTGAGACCTCAGCAGAGTACTTTTCTTTTTGTTATTTCCCCCACAAACCCATCAGTCTGGGAGAGCGTTGGGAGTGGAAATCATGTTGCCTGGGATGCTGGTTTCTTTGTATATTATATAAAACGTATGTAAATGTCTCTCCATTTGGGCTGGGGTTTGCATTCTCCCCTTGGCTGTTAACCAAGGGGAGAGGCCAGCAGGCAGGCAGCCCTCACCCTGCCTGGCACGTGCAGAGACCCCAGCCACTCTGTGTGGGCAGGGTGCTGTCAAGACCAGACCTCTGGGGGGGGTGGGGGGGTGGGGGGAACTCTTGGAAGGAAAGAAGTATCACTTCTTTCTCAAGTGGAGTGTTTACACCTTGCTGTAACATTTGAACTTTCACAAGAGATGTAATAATTTTGATAATAAAATTCTTAACCATAATAATCATTAAGTTGAGAAATTCTTTGTCCAATTCTGTGACCTTACCTTGCCTGGTTTTCCTAATACTACCTTTACCTAAAGAGAGCAAAATGGCCAGACATGGTGGCTCACGTCTGTAATCCCAACACTTTGGGAAGCTGAGGCGAGAGGATTGCCTGAGCCCAGGAGTTCAAGACCAGCAGCCTGGGCAACATGGCGAGACCTCATCTCTACAATAAATCAAAAAGTTAGCCAGGTGTGGTAGCACACACCTGTAGTCCCAGCTATTTGGAAGGCTGAGGCAGAAGGACTGCCTGAGCCTGGCAGGTTGAGGCTGCAGCAGCCATGATTGTGCCATTATTGCACTCTAGCCTGGGCCACAGAGAGACTCCAAGTCAAAAAAAAAAAAAGCAAAATGGACCCACATTCAGAAGAACGCTCATAGTGGAGTTCTTTTGTCCATAATGGGGTCAAATTTTTTTTTTTTTTTTGGAGTTGGAGTCACTCTGTCACCCAGGCTAGATGGAGTGCAGTGGCACGCTCACGGCCACAACATCCTCAACCTGCTGGACTCAGGTGATCCTTCCACCTCAACCTTCCAAGTAGCTGGAACTAGAGGTACGTGCCACCACACCCAGCTAATTTTTTGATTTATTGTAGAGATGAGGTCTTGCCAAGTTGCCCAGGCTGGTCTCGAACCCCTGGGCTCAGACAATCCTCTCACCTTGGCCTCCCAAAGTGCTGGGATATAAGGCGTGAGCCCCTGCACCTGACCCTGGGACCAGAATATTGATTAATATTCCTTCTGTCTTTTGTGATTGAGATCAGGTCACTGTTACAGCAAATCTGCAGCAATGGAACTTCAACATTAAAAACTGTCTTGGCTGGGCTCAGTGGCTCAGCCTGTAAATCCCAGCACTTTAGGAGGCTAAGACGAGAGGATTGCTTGAGCCCAGGGGTTTGAGACCAGCTTGGGCAACATGGTGAGACCTTGTCTCTACAATAAAATTTAAAAATTAGCCAGGTGTGGTAGCATGTACCTGTAGTTTCGGCTACTTGCAAGGCTGAGGCGGAAAGATCGCCAGAACCCAGCAGGTCGATGCTGGAGTGGCCATGAGTGTGCCACTGCACTTCAGCCTGGGCAACAAGTGAGACTCCAACTTAAAAAAAAACAAAAAAACTGCCTTGAACTGAATTGTTGTTCCTGGCCTTGTCCTCATTCGTTCAGTAACTGTTTATTGGCCTTTTTCCTTCAGAAACAATACCAGGCGTATGTGGATTAATTAGGATTTAATCTCTAATGGAATTCACATTTTAGTGGGGGAGAGACCTAAACTGATACATAATTTCAAATAGTCATTGCCATTTTAATTGTTTAATAGCAGACATGTGACAGGTGGTTGAAAGGGCCACTCTAGATTATTGGTCAGGAAAAGTCTCTGAGGAATTGACATTTAAGCTGAGATGTCAGCAATGAGGCAGTTCTGGAGCGATATGAGTGAAGATCATTCCTGGGTAGTGCAAACTCTGGTAGCAAAAGCTTGATTGGGATGTAGTGAATGAGCGGGACCAGGAGAGGGGTTAGAAGATTGTGTAAGAGGAAGAGAGGAGTCAGGTTATATAGAACAAGAGGTCTGGAAACTCTGTGAAGGGCCAGATAGTAAATATTTAGGTTTTGTAAGCCAACTTAACTATTCAACCCTTACATTGTCGTACAAAAGCCGTGGATAGGATGTAGCTGTGTTCCAAAAACACTTTACAGAAACACGTGACAAGTTGGATTTGACCTTCAGGCTGTAGTTTTCTGATCCATAATATAGAGCCTTGCAGGTATGGCTTAAAGAATCTGTATTCTGTTAGTACACTGTGGAAGTCATTGCAGAATTTGAGCAGAGAAGTAACATGGTATAATTTATGCTTGCTTGGTTGGTTGGTTTTAAAAAATTACTCTATTTTGATCCTCTTGGATAGTATAGCAGTTGTTCAGGCAAGAAATCATGCAATGGTGGCTTCTATTAAGATGGTAATAATAGGAATAAAGAAAAGTAGTTGGAATCAGAATATATTTTGCAAGTACACAGCAGGACTCGCCAATGAATTGGATTTGGAATATCGTGTTCTAACATTTGACAAATATTTACTGAGTAATTATATTGGACTGCGTTATGCTAAACATAAGGAATGCAGAGATAAAGAAGATGCTGTTACTTTAAGGAGGTTGGAAACATAACAAAATGCTTGTCTTAAAAGATGCCTCCAAAATGCCCTAGGAATACCTAGGTAACCTATCACCAGCAACAACCTAATTCTGCCTGGGGTAGGAGGAGAATAGTGTACATGGCCCTCTCTGAAAAAGTAGTTCCATATGCAGCATCTTATATGGTCTCATTGTGAAGAATGCAAGACATTAAAGATGAGAACTTAAGACCCAGTACAGGGCTGCTGATAATAAGACTGTCTGGTTTCTGCCAGAATTGGAAGGTTCTATTCCAAATCATTTACTGAACACCTACTGGGAGCTAGGATGTGTCTTTTGGGTACTTTGCTGTTGATAATAATACAAAGCAGAACAATATTAAAGAAGTAAGCCAGTGCGACAGTGGCACTTTCTTATCATTTTACAATTTCCTGTGCTCTTCCATTTATGTCATCTGTTATCTCATTCACAATGTGTAAGGTAAGTATTCTCATTTTATAGTTGTTTAAATTTGAAGTTCAGAAGATCCAACTCATTCAAGATTTCTCTCTTCCACGTGGCAGACCCAAACTTGACAGTTTTAGAGACATCTCAGAGAAAAGCACAGTCATTGAAGGAGAAGGTTGTTGTTCCTTGTAAAGTTTATCTGCTCATATACATAAAAAAAACTAACAGGGATTCTGAAATCATAGTTTTGACTGTTTCTTAAATTCCCCCTTAAAGCACACAGAAGAACAGTCATGATAGCAAGACTGGAAAACTTGAACAACTTTACAAAACTAGGTATCCCCAGTAGCCCCACAACAAAAAGTGGGTAGAGATGAACCACCAATAGCCAAGAGGCCTCCATAGTATCACAGTCTGTTCCAGAGGAAGCAGTGGCATATCTGGTGGGTCTCAGAACTCCAGAATAACAAGTATTCACTTGAAAGGTCAGCAAGCCAATTTGAGAACAGCCCCTGAAACTGGGAGCACTTTGCAACGAGTATAAAGGATGCTTGAATTGGACTGAAGGAGCGAAAGCAGTCTAGACCTATTAAACTTGATTCTAACCTGAAGTGCCTGTATAGGACAGCACTCCACAATGAAACTACTTATAGAATCCAAATTGAACTGGACACTCAAAATAGGAATGGGAGGGAGTGTGGGGGGAGTTAAATTAAGCATTGTGAAAAAAAATAAAATAACTTGTTCTTTAACTCCCAAGAGAAAAAAGTGGTCATAAAATTCTAAGCATATTCTGTGCTGAATTTAAGCAACTGTGGTTCAAAGAGTCCATATTTCAAAGTTTTACAAACATATCAAAAAAGAATACAACCATGAAACTAGGAAAGCTGTTCCATATAAAAATAGGTGACAAAAAAAATCCCAAAAAGTTACAACAAAAAAATAAGGAGGATAACATCCGTGCAGACGGTAAAAGCATGCCAAAAAGGTTGCAGATAGAGTAAAACATTAAAAACTAGCAAATATCTCAAGAAACCAGGCCTATAGCTACTTAGCGGTAAGAACTTTCCTGCTAAGGTCAGGAACAGGATGAGGATCACCCTTCTCATCACTTCTTTTCACTATTGTAATGGAAGTCTTAGCTGACACAATAAGACAAGAAAAGGAACTAAGAGGGATTAAACCCCCCCGCCCCCCAGCCTTCTCCCCTCAAAACTTCTGGAATTGATTTTTGATACAAAAATCAATATGCAAAAGCTAATTGCTAATTGTTTTCAAATAAACAATGAAATTTAAATTAACACAGTACCATTTAAATTAGCCTCAAAAAATGAAACACTTAGGGGTACATTTTGAACTGTCAAGCAGTCCACCTGCCTCAGCCTCCTAAAGTGCTGAGATTACAGGTGCAAGCCACCACACCCAGCCTACTTACATCTAACAAAGTACATACAAGACCTATATGCAGAAAACTATAACACTGGTGAAATCAAACCACAACTAAATAAATTGAGATGTTCATAGACTTAAGTTTGTGAACATGCCAATTCTGAATTTGATCTATAGATTCAATACTGTCCCAGTCAAGATACCAGCAAGTTATTTTGTGGATAGCAAAATGATTCTAAAGCCAGGCGCATTGGCTCATGCCTGTGATCCCAACACTTTGGGAGGCAGAAGTGAGAGAATTGCCTGAGCCCAGGAATTCAAGACCAGCCTGGACAACTTGGAAAGACCACATCTCTATAATAAATTTTTTTTTTTAATTTTTTAATGGTGGCATGTGCCTGTAGTTGGAGCTACTTGGAAGGCTGAAGCAGAAGGATCTCCTGAGCCCAGCAGATTGAGGAGGCTGCAGTAGCCATGAGCGTTCCACTGTACTCTAGCCTGAGCAACTGTGAGAGACTCCAACTCAAAAAAACCCAAACAGTCTATAAAGTTTTGTTGTTGTTGTTGTTGTTTTTGAGTCGGAGTCTCACTCTGCTCCCAGCCACTGCAGCCTCAATCTGCTGGGCTCTGGCGATCCTTCCGCCTCAGCCTTCCGAGTAGCCAGAATTACAGGCACATGCTACCATGCCCGGCTGATTTTTTTATTTATTGTACAGATGAGGTCTCGCCAAGTTGCCCAGGCGGGTCTCGAACCTGCGGACTCAGGCAATCCACTCACCTCAGCCTCCCAAAGTGCGGGATTACAGGCTGAGCCACCGACCCCGGCTATCTATAAAGTTTTAAACCAACTCTGACACTAATTAACATCCATTTAATTATAGTATGGTACTCATTACTCATTAGCAAGAGAATAGGCAGATAGATAGTTGGAACAGAGTAAAGTGCAGAAATAGTCCTACACAGATATAGTCAATCTGATCTTTGGCAAAGGAACAAAACAATGGGGAAGAAAGAGTCTTCCATAAGTGGTGCCAGAATAACTAAACATCCACATGCAAAGAAAAAAAAAATGAATCTATGCTGGGCATAGTGGCTCAGACCTGTAATCCCAGCATTTTGGGAGGCTGAGGCAGGATTGCTTGTGCCTGGAAGTTCAAGACCAGCCTAGGCAACAGAGCGAGACCTTGTCTTTTTTTTTTTTTTTTTTTTTTTTTTTAGTTGGAGTCTCTTTTAAAAAAAAAAAAGTCTGGGTGCAGTGGCTCATGCCTATAATCCCAGCACTTTGGGAGGCCGAGGTGAGGGGATTGCCTGAGCCCACGGGTTTGAGACCACCTTGGCCAACTTGGCAAGACCTCATATCTACAATAAAAAAAAAAAAAAATTAGCCAGGCGTGGTGGTGCGTGCCTGTAGTTCCAGCTACTTGGAAGGCTGAGGCGGAAGGATCACCTGAGCCCAGCAGGTTGAGGCTGCGGTGGTCGTGAGCATGCCACTCCTCTCCAGCCTGGAAGAGAGAATGAGAGACTGCAACTTAAAAAAAAAAAACCAAAAAAAAAAACCAAACTACTGTAAGTCCCCTGCATATAAACAGGTTCCAATCCGATAGTATGTTTGGAAATCCAATTTGTTCATAAGTCCAACCAAGTCACAATCAGCTGTATAGTACCAGCTACATCACCACTGCTTTTACGCCTGCTTCTGGACGTCCTGAACTTGAAATAAAGATATTGTACTACTGTACTCTATACAGTACCGTAAAGTACACAGAAGCACAACAACTTGTGGAGGATGCACACATGTGACACAGTATGCCAGACGTGAATTAACTTACGTGATTGGATATGTGAACACACGTTTGCATCTTTGAAAGTTTGCAACTTGAAGGTTTGTATGTAGGGGACTTACTGTATTTTAACTATAAAGTGGTGTGAGCCTCATGGTAAACACAAGGCAAAAACCAATTGTAGATACACAAAAGAAAGAAAAGACTTCCGCTATAGAAAATCATCTCATCACAAAGAAAGACAGCAAGAGACAAAGGATCTATAAAACAACAAAATGGCAATAGTAAGTCCTTGCCTATCAATAATTACCTTGAATGTAAGTGGACTGACTTCCACTTACCTTCGAAAAAACACAGCAAAACCCAACTATATGCTGCCTACAAGAAAGTCACTTCAACTTTAAGGACACACCAAGTGAAGAGATGGAAAAATATTTCTTACAAATGGAAACCAAGCTGGGCTCAGTGACTCATCCCTGTAATCCCAACACCTCAGGAAGCTGAGGCAGGAGAATTGCTTGAGCTCAGGAGTTCAAAACCAGCCTGGGCAACATAGTGAGACCTTGTCTCTACAAAAAATCAAAAAAATTAGCCAGGTGTGGTGTATACTATAGTCCCAGCTACTCGGGAGGCTGAGCAGGAGGATCACCTGAGCCCAGGAGGTAGAGGCTGCAGTGAGCCACTGCACTCCAGCTTGGGTGACAGAGTGAAACCCTGACTCAAAAAACAAACAAATGGAAGCCAAGAGCATAGGGGCATCATTACTAATGTCAGACAAACTACCTCAGCTATGAAGAGACAATATGTAAAGATATCATTATATGATAAAGAGACCATCATGAGCTTATAACAATTGTAAATGTGTACCCAACATCAGAGCATCTAAGTACAAAAGCAAATATTAGTAGATCTGAGGCCAGGCATGGTGGCTCACACCTGTAATCTCAGCACTCTGGGAGGTGGAGGCAAGAGGATTGCCTGAGCCCAGAGGTTCGATACCAGCCTGGGCAACTTGGCGAGACCTTGTCTTTACAGTAAAAAAAATTAGCCAGGCATGGTGGTGCACGCTTGTGGTTCCAGCTACTTGGAAGGCTGAGGTGAAAGAATTGCCTGAGCCCAGCAGGTTGAGGCTGCAGTGGCTGTGAGCATGCCACTGCACTCCAACCTGGGCGACAGAGTGAGACTCCAACTAAAAAAAAAAAAAAAAAAAGATCTGAGGGCTTCCCTCAGCAATATTGTTAGGCAGCAACACAATCAGTAGATTTCAGTGCCCCACTTATGACAATAGATAAATCATCCATAGAAAATCAGTAAGGAAACACTGGACTTATACTATACTTTAGACCTAACAGAACATTCCATCCTACAGCAGCTTCTCAAGCACACAGAACATTCTCCAGAATAGGTTACATTGTAGACAACAAAAGGAGTCACAAATCTGGGAAGATTGAAATCATATCAAATATTTTTTCCCAACCACAATGTTAGGAAACTAGAAATCAATAACAAGGAAAACTAAAATTCACAAATATGTGAAAATAAACATGCCCCTGAATAACCAGTGGGTCGTGGAGGAAATCAAAGGGGAAATTAAAATGTATCTTGAGATAAACACAGAGTACCAAGGCTTAGTGCAATACAGCAAAAGCAATTCTAAGAAGTTTAACCACCTACATGAAGAAAAAAAAGGGAAGATCTCAGATACGCAACTTAACTTTACATCTCAATGAACTAGTAGAAGAAAAAATTAAGCCCAAAGTTAGTAGAAGGAAGGAAATAAATATGAGAAGAGGCCCGATGCAGTGGTTCACACCTGTAATACCAGCACTTTGGATAACCAAGGCTAAAGGATCACTTGAGGCTAGGAATTCAAGACCAGCCTGGCCAACATAACAAGACTATCTCTACAAAAAGAGAGAGAGAGCCCGGGCACGGTGGCTCAGACCTGTAATCCCAGCACTTTGGGAGGCCGAGGTGAGAGGATTGCCTGAGACCAGCCTGGGCAACTTGGCAAGATCTCATCTCTACAATAAAAATTTAAAAATTAGCCGGGCGTGGTAGTGCACGCCTATAGTTCCGACTACTTGGAAGGCTGAAGTGGAAGGATCGCCTGAGCCCAGTGGGTCGACGCTGGGGTGGCTTTGAGCGTGCCACTGCTCTCCAGCCTGGGCGACAGAGTGACTCCAACTCAAAAAAAAAAAAGGAGAGAGAATAGGTGAAATAGACTAGAAAAACAATGATCAATGAAGCTAAGAGGTTTTTGTTTTTGTTTTTTTAAATTAATTATGAGTCCTTTATTAACATGTGGGTTAAGAGCAGGCAAACGCCAGAAAAACTCTTGACAAACTAGTGCTGTTTGTGACAAGCTCTTATAGGTAAAATTTGCAGTGTTGGCTACATAGCAATTTAGTGACCATAGCAACCATTAAAAACAACTTGGCAACCAAAATGGGAACTTTTGATTGTTAGGGAGTTTGATTAATTTCTTTCTTTTTTTTTTTTTTTTGGTCACATTGGTTTCTTTTTTTTTTAACATATTTTTTATTATAAAATTCTGGGGTACAGTTAAGGGCTAGGTATACAAATGTGCATCGTTCAGGCACTGAGTTGTTTTTTTTTTTTATTGACAAACCATCAGCAGCTAGACTAAGAAAAAGAAGACTCAATTAAATCTGAAATGGTAGAGAAGACATTATAACAAATAGCACAGAAATACAAATAAGAGACTACTGTGAGCAATATGTCAACAAGTTAGATAACCTAGAAGAAACGGATAAATCCTAGAAACATGCACCCTACCAAGACCTAATCATGAAGAAATAGAAAACCTGAACAGACCAATAATGAAGAAGGAGATTGAGTCAATAATCAAAATCTGCCATTAAAAAAAAAAAAAAGTCCAGGACCTGATGACTTCACTGGTGAATTCTAATAAACACTTAAAGAAGAATTAATACCAATCCTTCTCAAACCTCCCCCCCCAAAAAAAAACTGAAGAGGAGTAGAGGGGGCACTCCCAAACTCATTTTATGAGGACAGCGTGGCCCTCCCTGATACCAAAACCTGAGAGGAAAGCCTCCTACGTAAGTTACATCAAGGAAAGAAAAGTACAGACCAAATATGACACCACAATCAAATGAGATCTATCCCTGGAGTTCAAAGATGGCTCAACACACAAACCAATAAACATGGTACACAGGACAAAAATCATATGATCGTCTCAATAGATGCAGAAAAAGCATTTGACAAACAACATCCTTTATGATAAACTCTCAACAAGTTAGTTATAGAAGGATTGTACTTCAGCACAATAGCAGTCATGCATCAAAGCCTACATGTGGGCAACCTCCTCTGGTCCCCTCCCGCTCTGGAAGTTTTTCTGTCCCCTCAGTAAATCCTTTTTTTAAAAAAAAAGCCTACATGTAACATACACAACAGTAGAAAGCCGAAAGCTTTTTCTCTAACGTCAGGAACAAGACAGGGATACCCACTCTTGCCACCTCTATTCAACATAGTACTAGCAGTCCAAACCAGAGCAATTAGGCAAGAAAAAGAAAAGGCATTCAAATCAGAGAAGAAATTATTTCTGTTTGCAGATAACATGATTTTATATTTAGAGAAGCCTAAAGACTTCACTAGACAACTGTTAGAACTGGCCAGGCACAGTGGCTCACACCTGAACTTTGGGAGGCTGAGGCGGGAGGATTGCTTGAGCCCAGGAGTTCAAGACCAGCCTAGGCATTTGAGACCTAGACCTAGTCTTTACCAAAAAATGCAAACATTAGCCAGGTGTGGTGGTGTGCACCTGTACCCCAGCTACTTGGCAAGCTGAGGTGGAAGGGTCACCTGAGCCCAGGAGATTGCGGTTGTGGTGAGCCAAGATCATGCCACTGCCCTTCAGCTACAGAGTAAGACTCTGTCTCAAAACAAAACCTGTTAGAAATAATAAACAACGGTCATGCCATCCACCCTGAACGCGCCCGATCTCGTCTGAAATAATAAACAAATTCAGTCAAGTTGCAAGATACAAAATCAAAGATCAGTTGTGGGTTGTAGGAAGTGGCTCGCGCCTATAATCCCAGCACTTTGGGAGGCCAAGATAAAAGGATTGCTTGAGTCTAGGGGCTCAAGACCAGCCTAAAGAGCATAGCAAGACCTCGTCTCTACAAAAAAATTTTTAAAAGTAGCTGAACTTGGTGATGTGTGCCTGTAGTTCCAGCTACTCAGGAGGCTAGGGTGGAAGGTTCACCTGAGCCCAGGAGGCTGAAGTTGCATTGAGCCACGATCGTGCCTCTGCCCTCCATTCTGGGAGACAAAATGAGACCTTGATTCAAAAATAAATTAGTTCTGTTTTTATACACTAACAACAAACTATCCCCACAGTAAAACAATCCTATTTACAACAGCATTAAAAAAAACACTAAAGAATAAATTTAACCAAGGAAGTAAAAGACCCATATCCTGGAAACTATAAAAACTGATGAAAGAAACTGAAGAAGAAACAAGTAAATGGCAAGATGTGCCACATGCATGGATTGGAAGAATCAGTGTTGTCAAAATGTCCCTACTCAATGCTATCTATCGAAATATCAATGCATTTTCACAAAAATAGAAAGATCCTAAAATTCATGAACCACAAAAGGCCCCAAATAGCTATAGCCATCTTGAACGAGAAGAACAATGCTGAAGGCATCACACTTCTTGATTTTTGAATTATGTGACAAAGCCATCATAATTGAAACAGTATGATGCTAGCATATAAACAGCCACATAGACCAGTGGAATAGAATAAAGAGCCCAAAATAAACCCCCACATATACAGTAAACTACTCTTTGGCAAAGGCACCAAGAATACGCATTGGAGAAAGGATAGACTTCAAAAAATAATGTTGGGAAGGCTGGATGTGGTGGCTCATGCCTATAATCCCAGCACTTTGGGAGGCCGAGGAAAAAGGATCACTTGAGTCCAGGAATTTGAGACCAGCCTGGACAACATAGCAAGATCTCATCTCTACAAAGAATTAAAAAACAAAAAATAATAATGTTGAGCAAACTAGATATTCACATGAAAAATAAAATTGAATTCTTACCTTACATCATACACAAAAATCAGCTCAAAATGAATGAAAGATTTATGTGTGAAACCAGTATGGACACAGTGTCTCACACCTGCAATTCCAGCACTTTGGGAGGCCGAGGCAGAAGAATTGCTTGAGCCTGGGAGTTCAAGACCATCCTGGGCAACATAGCAAGAACTTCCTCTCTACAAAAAAAAAAAAAGGCATGGTGGTGTGTACTCGTCCCAGATACTCGGGAGGCTGAGGCAAGCTGTGATTGTGCCACTGCACTCCTGCGTGGGTTACAGAATAAGATCCCAACTCAAAAAAAATACATAAATAATAAAATCATTTTTTGTATTTTAAAAATGACAAATACAGACGACAGGCAAAGGAGACACACTGTATGTATAACAGAAGTTCCCAAAAAACAAAAAAGCAAGGGAGTAGAACAAATACCAAAAGCTATAATTTAAGGAAACTTTCCTGAAATACTTAAAACTACAAATTGAAAGAGCACATTGTATACTTAGTAAATTCAACCCAAAATGACCCATATCAAGACATTATAGTTCAATTGTTGGATTTCAAAGACAAAGACAAAAATCTTAGGCATCCAGGCCAGATACACACACACACAGGCATGCATTGCTTAGTGTCAAGAATACCTTATAGGAAATACATCTTCAGACAGTTTCATCGTTGTGCAAACATCATAGAGTGTACTTACAAAACTCTAGATCATAGAGCCTAACCACACACCAAGGCTATATGGCACAGTCTGTTGCTCCTGGCTACACACCTGTACAGCATGTGACTGTACTGATTACTGCAGGCAATTGTAACACGATGTAAGTATTTGTGTATCTAGACAGAAAAGGGGCCAGGCACGGTGGCTCATGCCTGTAATCCCAGCACGAGGGGAGGCAGAGGCGAGAGGATTGCCTGAGTCCAGGGGTTCGAGACCAGCCTGGGCAACTTGGTGAGACCGCGTTTCTGCAATAAATCAAAAAAATTAGCTGGGCATGGTAGCACGCACCTGTGGTTCCAGCTACTTGGAAGGCTGAGGTGGAAGGATCGCCTGAGCCCAGCAGGTCGAGGCTGCAGTGACCATGAGCATGCCACTGCACTCCAGTCTAGGCAACAGAGTGAGACTCCAACTCAAAAAATAAAACAAATAGAAAAGGGGCAGTAAGAATACCGTATTACAATCTTCTGGCACCACCATCCCATACGCAGTCTGTCATTGAATTGTATGCTGCTCTTGACCCGTGTGTGTGTGTATTTGTTACTTATAATGGAAAGAAAATTAGGCTGTATCAGGCATTTCACAGCAACGCTTGTGGCAAAAGAAAATGGAATAAGAAACTGAACCATGGATTTTGTACCAACTGAACTTACTTTCCAGTGTTAATAGCCACAAACTGTCATTGTTATGGCAAACCTTGGGGAACTTTATTTTCATGATTAGCTTCAAATAACCAAAAGTCTGATAGTATTAATGATATATACTTTCATTCAGAACAGACTGAATGAAGACTATAAGGAGACGATATAGTATAAAATGGCTTATGTATACCGATACAATGTCGGTACGATACAACTGTAAATAAATAAGCAGAGGAGGCCGGGCTCAGTGGCTCAGCCTATAATCCCAGCACTTTGGGAGGCAAAGACAAGTGGATTGCCTGAGCCTGCAGGTTCAAGACCAGCCCGGGCAACTTGATGAGACCTTGTCTCTACAATAAATTTTTAAAAATTAGCCAAGTATGGTAGCGCGTACCTGTAGTTCTGGCTGCTTGGAAGGCTGAGACGGAAAGATTGCCGGAGCCCAGCAGGTTGACGCTGGGGTGGCCATGAGTGTGCCACGGGACTCCAGCCTGGGCAACAGAGTGACTCCAACTCTAAATAAATAAATAAGCAGGGGATAATATTTTTAATAATCATACCAGTGGCAATATATCTGAGAGCTTTAATGTGGGATAAAGCAGATAAATACAGTTTCCAGAAACAATATTTCTTAGTGTTGGGGGAAAAGAATATGCAGATGTTAAGGTTGAAGAGGTTTAGCCAAAACCCTTAAGTATCAAAATTAACTTATGAGGTATTTCATCATAGGTACCAAGAGAGAAATCCCATGCCTGTCTGTCTACCTGTAGTGTGTGTGTGTGCATCTTAGCTTAGTTAACTGGAAAGGTAGAGATACGGCTTCTTTTTTTTTTTAGTTGGAATCGCACTCTGTTACCCAGGCTGGAGTGCAGTGGCATACTCACAGCCACCGCAGCCTCAACCTGCTGGGCCCAGGTGATCCTTCCACTTCAGCCTTCAAAGTAGCTGGAACCACAGGTGCACACCACCACTCCCAGCTAAGTTTCTGATTTATTGTAGAGACAAGTTCTCACCAAGTTGCCCAGACTGGTCTTGAACCCCTGGACTCAGGCAATCCTCTCGCTTCCGCCTCCCAAAGTGCTGGGACTACAGGTATGAGCCATTGCACCCAGCTAGAAATGGCTTTTTTTTAAAATGGCTGATTCCAGGTTTGGGGGAAGAAATGTTTAAGATTAGCCTGGAACTTCTTGTCATATCAATGATCAAGAATATTCTCAAAGATAATTAAGGTTAGATTTAAAGGACTCACAGCAACTTAAAGAGGATTCTCCTGGCCAGGCATGGTGGCTCATGCCTGTAATCCTAGCACTTTGGAAGGCTGAGGCAAGAAGATGGCCTGAGCCCAAGGGGTTTGAGACCAGTCGGCAACTTGGCAAGACCTGCTCTCTAAAATAAAAATTTTTTTAAAAATAGTCTGGCGTGGTGGCACACGCCTGTAGTTCCAGCTACTTGGAAGGCTGAGGCAGAAGGATCACCTGACCCCAGCGGGCAGAGGCTGCAGTGGCCATGAGCGTGCTGCTGCACTCCAGCCTGGGTAACAGAGTGAGACTCCAACTCAAAAACAAACAAAAAATGAATCAAATACCCCAAACATATTTAAATCCATGAGTTCATAATCACACCAAAATATAATTGTTCATTCTAGCAGATGTTAAGGAACCAACTTTGTCTTTGAAAATGATAAATATCGTGACCCGCCTGGGCGACTTGGTGAGACCTCATCTCTACAATAAATCAAAAAATCAGCCGGGCATTGTAGCGCGTGTCTGTAATTCCGGCTACTCGGGAGGCTGAGGCGGAAGGATCACCGGAGCCCAGCGGGTCGAGGCTGCGGTGGCCGGGAGCGGCCACTGCACTCCAGTCTGGGCGACAGAGTGAAACTCCAACTCAAAAAAAAAAAAAAGAAAATGATAAATAAGGGGAACACTCCAGTATTTATCTGCCTCTTCTATACTATTCATGTCACTAGTAACTACATATCAATGAGTGTAAGCTTCCCTTTGCCAGAAGGATTCCCACAAATAAGAAAGAAGGATAGAATTGAACATCACTGTTTTGCAGCTCGCAGCTCTATTCACAATAGCAAAAACATGGAACCAACCGCGTTACCCATCGAAGCTGGACTGGATAAAAAAAAATGTGGTACGTATATACAATGGAATATTATGCAGTCATAAAGGACAAACATATGGACTTCGCAGCAACTTGGATGGATTTGGAGTCGATCATACTCAGTGATCTATCACAGAAACAAAGAATAGAGTTCCATATGTTCTCACTCATAAGTGGACCCTGAACAATTATCATAACACTATAAGAAAGGGATTGGCAGTAGTGGGAAACTGTCAGGGGAGGGGGGTGGGATTGGCAGTTGAGGGAAACTGCTAGGGGAGGGAGGGTCACACCTCATCAACAAGGGTACCTGCATAATCAGCGTTTGAATACCTACCCCTGAATGGTACCCCACATCTCTATAATAAAAAGAAGGGAAAGAAAGTTGTAAGCATGAAGGATCAACAGCTAGTAGCAACACAATTAGACATTGTGTATCTCGACCAAAAGAAAATCATTAAAATGTGAACACACATGGATCTGAATCTGATTATACATCTAGCAATTACCAATTTACTGGAAATATAGAGTACAGAGGAACTTGTTCAGATATCCCATAAGAATGAAACCAGCGAATTTTTTTTCTTTTTTTCAATTTTAAAGATATGGGGTACAATTCAGGGTTAGGTACACAAATGTTCATTATGCGGGTACCTTGTTCATGAGGTGTGCCCCTCCCTCCCCTGGCAGTTTCCCTCAATTGCCAATCCCTTTCTTATAGTATTAATGATAATTGTTCAATGTCTGCTTATGAGGGAGAACATATGGTACTCTGTTCTTTGTTTCTGTGTTAGATCACTGAGTATGATCGACTCTAAATCCATCCAAGTTGCTGTGAAATCCATATATTTGTCCTTCTTTATGGCTGCATAATATTCCATTGTGTATGTGTACCACATTTTTAAAATCCAGTCCAGCTTCGATGGGCAGCATGGCTGGTTCCATGTTTTTGTTGTTGCGAATAGAGCTGCAACAAACATGCGTGTACAGGTATCTTTTTTTGTAGAGTGATTTGAGTTCCTCTTGGTATATTCCCAATAGGGGGATTGCTGGGTCATATGGAAGGTCAATTTCTAGTTCTTTCAGAAATCAACACACTGCCTTCCAAAGATGTTGCACTAGTTTGCATTCTCACCAGCAGTGTAGAAGCATTCCTTTTTCTCTGCATCCTCGCCAGCATCTGTTGTTTTTTTTTTTGTTTTATTATATATTTTTTGAGTTGGAGTCTCACTCCATCGCCCAGACTGAAGTACAGTGGCACGCTCACAGCCACCCCAGCATCCATCTGCTGGGCCCTGGAGATCCTTCCGCCTCAGCCTTCCAAGTAGCCGGAACTACTGGTATGCGCTACCATGCCTGGCTAATTTTTTTTTTTTTTAACTGTAGATATGAGACCTTGCCAAGTTGCCCAGGCTGTTCTCGAACCCATGGGCTCAGGCAATCCACTTGCCTCGGCCTCCCAAAGTGCTGGGATTACAGATTGAGCCACCGAACCCGGCCTGTTTTTGTTTTATTAATGATGGCCATTCTTACTAGGTTTAGGTAGTATCTCAATGTGGTTTTGATTTGCATTTCTCTGATGATGAGTGAGGCTGACCACCTTTTCATGTGTCTGTTGGCTGCCCATATATCTTCTTTTGAGAAGTGTCTATTCACGTCTTTTGCCCACTTTGTAATGGGGTTGTTTGTATTTTTCCTTTCGGCGCATTTGAGTTCCTTGTAGATCCTAGATGTTAGATCTTTGTCAGATATACAGTTGGCAAATATTTTCCCATTCTGAGTGCTGTCTCCCTCTTCTCTTGATGGTTTCTTTTGCTTTGCAGAAGCTTGACAGTTTAATGAGGTCCCACTTGTCTATCTTATTTCTTATGGTATGGACACTTAGGGTTTTGATCAGGAATTGGTTGCCAGTTCCAATTTCCATAAGGGCATCTCCTGCATTTTCTAAGATTCTTTTTTTTTTTTTTTTTTGTTGAGTCAGAGTCTCACTCTGTCGCCCAGACTGGAGTGCAGTGGCCGCTCCCGGCCACCGCAGCCTTGACCTGCTGGGCTCTGGCGATCCTTCCGCCTCAGCCTTCCAAGTAGCTGGAACTACAGGCACATGCTGCCACGCCCGGCTGATT
>CAUYQG010116828.1:0-18385 GCA_963574415.1 Tarsius wallacei
GCGGGTCTCGAACCCGCGGGCTCAGGCAATCCACTCACCTCAGCCTCCCAAAGGCACGGGATTACAGACTGAGCCACCGAGCCCGGCTAAAAAATTCTTTTTGTGTACTTTATTTCTATTATTATTACATTGTAATATATAATGAAGTAATTATACAGCTCACCATAATGCAGAATCAATGGGAACCTGGAGCTTGTTTTTCCTGCAACCAAACAGTCCCATCTGGGGGTGATGGGGGACAGTGACACCCAAAGCGTGTGGCTTATGTCCACCTACTCTGTCATCTTGTTTTGGTTGCTGTCACTGCAGAAGACCCTGCTTCACAAAGATAGGATGTTGGAAATGGAAGCAGACTTTTCAGTGCTTTTGTGGCAATCTCAGGATATTCTGCCTTGATTTTAATCCAGAACATATAGAGATTTTTCTCTATGATTTTTGCTCGCCACTATACTAATGAGGACAGAACGTATGGCCACCATCATTTGCAATCTCAAGCAGTTGATCCTCCTCTGCGTACCAGCAGCCTGACACTCAGGACCCACAGAAAGTAGAGAAACAACACCAATGAGTCTAGAGGGTTGAGGACATCGATGCCTCTGGCAGTCCAGTTCGAGTCAATGCTGTGCGCCCCTCTGTCCTTGGCGACACTTCAGCGGGGCTACACGGGAAGTGGCAGCAACAGGCAATGACTAAGCACTCTGCTCTGGCTGGAGATCTGTGCCTGATTGGCTGCCACAGGGCATCATGGGAAGGACCGTGGGGTGGCTTGGATATTCCCAACAGACCCTGTGGCCAGTTCCAGCCAGGCCACTACCTGTCCATACTGTGGTGGCTGGGACTGATTCCTGTACCTGGAAAGCAAGGGTTCCCCTTCCCACAGAGTCTATGCACGTCCCCAGTATCTACTCTCCTCTCTGAACCCTTGACTTGAAGCTGTGGTTCTGAATAGCATGCTTTCCAGCCTTTCTTGCAGTGTGATTTGGTTATGTGACTAAATCTGGCTAATGGGGCATAAGTGGAAGTGTCATTTCCAAGAATTATCTTTAAAGGAAGAAGGTGTAGCCTTCATCATCCCTCCTCTGAACAGCTGGAAAGCAGATGTAAGGGCTGGAGCTCCAGCAGTGACCTTGGATCATGGAGTAGGGTGTGACCTTGGAATGAAAGCTACACAAAGGAGCAACCAGGTAGAAGCCTGGCAGTACCCTGCATTTCCGAACTCCACGGGGCACCCTTCCCTCTTATTCAGTGGTGTATTCTGGGAGGTGCCAGTCACAGAATACAATGTGGAGGGCACCCTTGGAGTTTGCAAAGCAGCCACTCTACAGTCTGGGCATGACACCAGAGTGTCACATTTACCTCAACTGTCCACCTCTGGACATCATTCGACTGCGTCAGAAATACTTCTTGGTGAGCAGCTGCTATTTGGGAATTCTCTGGTTTTTGCAGCCAAGTCTAATCCTGGTCTAAGACCTCGTCCCAGCTCTTCCTTCTCTCTGTCTGGAGCCATTTGTGCCTAGGAGGAGTGACTATTGATTACCTTCAGGAGAAACCCCAACCCAGCCCTGTAAGTGGCCCCAAAAGGCAACTCACAAAAGTGTCACAGCCAGGATTCCCCGAGTCCAAGCTATTCTCCCTGAAGTCTCTCCTTGTATTTTATTACCTATCGCCAACCACCCCCAAACTTAGTGGCTTCATTCTACAATTTCTCTCTCATTAGTTTTCTGGGCTTAACCAGACAGTTCTAACTTAGGGTCCTCCATGCAGTCGCAATCAGGTGGCAGCTGGGGCAGGGGCCATCTGAAGACTCTCCTGGGCTCACTCCCATGTGGCTCCCTATCTGGACTTCTCACAACATGAAGGGAGACTCTGACGAGTGGCCCAGGCATGAGCATTCCAGGAGACCCAAGTGGGGGCACTCCAATGCCTTCAGCCTCCAAAGTTACACAGCGTCACTTCTTCCACATGGCTTGGCCAGCCCAGGTGAGAGAACAGGGGACACGGGGCAGAATACCAGGAGGCATGTCTCCTTGGGAGCCCCGCTGTCACAGAGGTAGGTATCTGCAGGGCAGCTGGGCCCATGACAGACTCCAGAGCTTTGACTGTTTTTACTCACAACACTTTTGACATCAGATGTGTGGGTTTTTCCTCCACTCAATAACCAGTTATCTGACTGTCCAGACACCAACTAGATGTCTAAAAATACAATCCTAAGTCCTCTACTGACTGAACAGACCCTTTCTTGGCCTAGAGGATCCCAGAGAAATCTTAGAAAACAGAGTTCCCAGCTGTGACGGGGAGGGAGTTCGGGCACGCCTTCATATGCCCCCTCCCTTTTGGAATTTAGGCACAAAAACTGGCCAGCATTGATGTGCAATGATTGTGGCAATGAGATACCAAATGAAAAACAAGACCTAAGGCTGTGCCAGGCAAGGATGAAGTCATGCCCACAGGCCCTCAATCTTGCTATGTGGCCTCCTTATTTTAACACATTCCTGACTCCAAGTTTATTTTTTATTTTTATTTTAAAGATGTGGGGTACAATTCAGGGTTAGGTATATAAATGTTCATTATGCAGGTACCCGTATTGATGAGGTGTGACCCCCCTCCCCTGGCAGTTTCCCACTACCGCCAATCCCTTCCTAGTAGTACTATGATAACTGTTCAAGTTCCGCTTATGGGTGGCTGACTCCAAGTTTAGATACAGCCTTTCTCCTTTAACCAATTGCAAAAAAAAAAAAAAATTCTCTGAATCCACCTATAACCTGTAAGCCCCTGTTTCAAGATATCCTGCCTTTTTGGGGCCAGATCAATGTATCTCTTCCACGTAATGATTTATGTCTTTGCCTGCAACTCAACCTCCCTATCATATAGAACTAAACTTCCATCCAACTATCCAGGGTGCACTTTTTCAGGACTCCTTACTGGAGTGCAGTGGCATGCTCATGGCCACTGCAGCCTCAACCTGCTGGGTTCAGGTGATCCTTCTACCTCAGCCTTCCAAGTAGCTGGAACTACAGGTGCACGCCACCACACCCAGCTATTTTTAAAAATTTATTGTGGAGATGAGGTCTCGCCAATCTCCCAGGCTGGTCTCGAGCCCCTGGACTCAGGCAATCCTCCCACCTCCATCTCCCAAAGTGCTGGGATTACAGGCCTGAGCCACTATGCCCAGGACTCCTTGAGACTGGTTCCCCGGGCTGCAGTCACTCATACTGGCTCAGAATAAACTTCTCTAAGATCTTTCACAGAGTCTGGTTTTTCTGTTAACATGTCCTACAACTCAATTCATTTCTGACACTAACAGCCTGGAGTAGCGTAGACCCCACAGGTTAAGGGCTTAGTCCCACAAGCCATCTCCCACTGCAGATGCCAGTTGCAAGCTCCAGGTTATCACCTGTACTTCTGACCAAGTGGCTATAAATCAGGGGTCCCCACGACCCCTTCCTCAGTTTGGTAGTATGCTAGAGTGACTCACAGAACTCAGGAAAGCATTTTTACTTACTCTTGCTGGTTTATTATCACAGGACACAACTCAGGAACAGTCAGATGGGAGAGATGTATGGGGTAAGGTGTGGGGAAGGAGCACGAAGCTTCCAGGCCTTTGGGTATGCCGCCTCTGCCATTACCTCCCCATGTTTGAAACTCCCCAGGTCCCATCATTTAGGGGTCTTCAATGGCAGTTTCATCTTGTAGGCATGATTGATTTAGTCATTTGTCATTAGTGACTGAACTCCATATCCAGTCTCTCTCCTCTCCCCAGAGGTTGTGGGGTGGGAATGAAAGTCCCAACTCTAACCATGCCTTTGTCTTTCAGTGACCAACCCATCCTAAAGCTGCCCCCAGCCACCAGTCATCTCATTTACACACCAAAAGACATGGTTCCCCTTGGAGATTTCAAGGGTTTTATGAGCTGTGTGCTAGGAACCAGGGACAAGGACCAAATGTTTCATTTTCAACATCACAAGAGTCATCAGTGCTTAAATGCTAATCAAAACTCGGGGATGGAAGAGTTCTGCGCACATGAGTGCGTGGGGTGCATGCAGGTGTGAGCATATGCGTGGGGTGTGTGTGCCGTGTGCATGAGTGGCATGTACAGTTACATGGGGGAGGGGATAGTACCTGCACACGGGAGATAGCTGGAGGCTGGCAGAGAATTGGTGAGATTCAGGGTGGGGCGTGTCTCTAAATCAGTCTTCAGGGTTGGATTCCCTTCTCTGCTGCCTCCTGCTTTTCCTCCCCCAGTGCATCTGCACCCTTCAGACACTGGCCAGCCACTCTCAAGCAGGAAAGAACTCACCAGGGACACCTCCGAGGAGGAGCCAGGCCCAGGCCCAGACTCAGGGAACACCAGCCTGCTCTCCACTCCTGACGGCAGCAGGTCCACGTGGAGGCCCCGAAGTGAGGTGGGCAGGGTTTGCTGAAGCCCTTGTCTTGAAGGCCACTCCGAGGCAGGACCATGCTGCCATTCTTGTCACATGTCTGCCTCATGCCAGGAGGCCTCTGTGGAGGATATGGGGACACTGTCCACCTTCCAGGACCTGGAATCCTACCTGCAAAGCTCACTCGCCAGAAGAGTCATTAGTCCTGAGTTCCACTCCTGCCATGTAGCAGTAAGGAGGTCACTTGCATTCTCTGAGCCAAATAAAGAGACTGAGTCAAGTCCCTTCCAGCTCAATCCCAAAGTCCCATGTCTGAACACGGCCCCCTTTGCCTGCTTGGGGCCACTCCACTCAGTGCAGTTTCTCTCTCTCCCTCCTCTCTCTCTCTCTCTCTTTCTCTCCTCTCGCTCTCCTTTTACAGGTGAAGTCTGGAAGGCCCCAGAGGAGGTGGGAATGCACCTGACCTCCAGAAGTCATCTCAAGTAGCCCCCTGCCCAGGTTCCAGTGTCTCTGTGTGAGCCTGGGGCCCTCATCTGTCAGGCAGGGACCCAGGCATCAGGGGTGGGAGTGGAGGGGGAGTTAATCTTCCCTGGAATATTAATGTCCCCGTCAGGAGTGCTGGGGACGAGCTGAGCAGCAATCTGCCTTTATTAACGAGGCGGGCACCAGCTGGAGCGCAGAAGCTCAGGAGAGAGGGGCTACGACTGCAGAAGCGCTGGGAGGAGCCCACCTTCTGGCCAGCAGGGTGGGGTGGCAGGTGGACTGCAGAGAGGGTGCCTGAGCCTCAGAGCCGCCCCCTCCCTTAGCCACTCCACTACTCCCCAAACCTGATCCTCTCGCCTCTTCTGCCTCTCTGCACTGGGAGTGGGAGGGGTTCCTCCTTGACTTGATGCGAGTGTGTGGGCGTGCAGGGGTGTGTGTGAGGGTGTGCAGGTGTGCAAGGTGTGTGAGGGTGTGCATTGTGTGTGCAGGTGTGTGTATATAGTCGTGCAGGGTGTGTGGGTATGTGCAGGCGTGTGTGTACATTTGTGCAGAGTGTGTACATGTGTGCAGGCATGTGTGTGTGCAGGGTGTGTGGGGGTGTGTATGTGTGTGCAGGCATGTGTTTATGCCAGTGTGAGGGTTTGCATGTGTGTGCAGGTGTGTGCGTACAGTTGTGCAGGGTGTGTATGGTTGTGTGCGGGTGTGTATGTGTACAGTTGTGCAGGATGTGTGGAGTGTGCACGTGTGTGTAGGTGTGTGTACACAGCTGTGCAGGGTGTGCGTGGGTGTGCATGTGTATGTAAGTGTGTGTGTACAGTCGTGCAGTGTGTGGGGGTATGCACATGTGTGCAGGTCTGCGGGTGGGGGGGTTCGTGCATGCCCTGAGCCCTTTGGGAGCCCCACCCACATGCCATCCCTAGATCCCCGAGGACATCGCATGCTTGGGAAGCAGAGTGGGCTGACTCCATGGGCCACTGGCTCTTCTAAAAATAAGCCAGTGGGGAGGCATAATGTAGTCAGACTTCACTCCACTTAATTATTTAAGCCACCACCAGCACAGGGTTATATGAAGCTGAGATCAACCTCTGGCCCTGTGGCTGGGAGCAATAAGTATTTCCCCCCCTCCCCTCTCTCTCTCTCTCTCTCTCTCTCTCTCTCTCTCTCTCTTTGCCTTTTTTTTCCCCACCAAAATGAATCCATTTATTAAAGTTGCTCACAATCGATTTGTTCTGATTCCCCAACAGAGGGGAAGAGAATGTGGCATCAGGCCCCAGGGCCAATTCACTTGTTAAAATGAGCCCTCACCAGCCAAAGGACCCACTCAAAAGGGGCCCAGCCAGCTGGCATTTGCCATCTCAGAAGATGGGGACATACTCACACTCAGATGCACCCTTGAGCCCTGGGAACCCTCTCTCTGGTCCCCAACATTTCCAGATGAAGCTCAGTCCTGGCCCAACTGTCTCTCCAGGGTCAGACACTCCCACCTCAGGGAACCATGCTTCCAAGGCTAAATCTAGCAGGAAGAGGGTGCAGTGGGTGCCTCACCCCAGCATTCTGCCACTGCACCTCACCCTATCATGTGCCTGATGCCATCATTAGCATCATTGATCATCAGAGTATTAATGGTAATAGCTAAACCCGATCGACAGTTTCAGATATATCAGGCATTGTATGAACTCACTTGATGGTATAGATACCGTGGTTATCTCATGGTACACATAGTGGATGAACTGTCCAAAAGCCATCATGAATCCTCTTTTTCTTTCCTTCCTTTACTCACTGACTAAAAAGCTGAAATGCTCACCTTCCCCAACTTCCCTTGCTGCTAGGAGTAACCCTGCAACACAATTTTGGCCATTAGGAAAGAGGTGAAAGTCCTTGGAATAGGCACTCCTTTCCAGATGAAAAGCAAAGCCTAGCCAGGGGAGAATCCTTTGCCCTTCCTGTTTTCCACTTCTTCTCTCTTCTGCTAATTTAGGGGAAATACAGATGTGATGACCAGGGTGCAGCAGCCACCTTGTTACTGTGAGGAGGATATGTATAAATATGTTGGAGCAGGAAAACAGAAGGATTCCAGTTTCCCGGTGACAATGTTGAGCTACTGTGCCAGTTCAGGACTGCTTTCTCCTAGACTTCTTATTTGACGAGCCGAATCAAACTTCCTTATGTAAGTCTCTCTGTCAGCATCACCTGTTCCTCACCACCTAATGCACTCCTAGCCCGTAAGAGGCAAACACAAGCAACTTGGCTTCAGAATCCCTGATCTTAGCAGTCTTGTCCTGCCATCACTGTTTAGAGGACAAATTCAGAGGCTTTCATGACATTCTTTTTTTAAAGACTTTATATTTTTACAGTCGTTTTAGGTTCACATCAAAATTTAGAAAAAGGTACAGAGGTTTTCCATATTTCCCCCACCCCACCCCCCACACACATTGCTTTCTCATTATAAACATTCCCCACCTGAGTGGCACATTTGCTACAATTGGTGAACCTGCAATGAAACTCATTATCACCCAAAGTCCATTGTTTACATCAGGGTTCACTCTCGGTGTCGAAAAATGCACAAGACCATTTATCCACCACTGTAATGTCATACAAGATATTTTCACTGCCCCAAAACTGTAGTTCTCCGCCTCTTCATCCCCCCTCTCACCACCCAAATCGCCGGCAACCACTGTTTTTTTTACTGTCTCCACAGTTTTGCCCTTTCAGAATCTCATATAGTTGGAATCACACAGTATGTGGCCTTTTCAGATTGGCTTCTTTCACTTAGTTATATGCATTTGAGGTTCTGCCATGTCTTTTCATGGCTTGATAGCTCATTTCTTTCTAGCATAGAATAATATCCCATTGTCTGGATATACCATGGCTATTTCCCCGTTCATTGACTGGAGAACACGTTGGCTGCTTCCAACTTTGTGCAATTCTGAATACAGCTGCCATAACACTTGTGGGCAGGATTTTGTGTGGCCATAAGTTTTCATCTCCTTTGGGTAAACACTAAGGAGCATAGAGTCTGGATCGTATGGTAAGAGTGTGTTTACCTTCGTAAGAAACTGTCTTCCAAGTGACTGTACCATTTTGCATTCCCACCAGCAATGAATGGGCATCCCTGTTGCTGCATGTCCTCACCAGCATTTGGACATACCCTCTTCTTGGTCCCTTACATCCCCAAGCAAAGGACTGATCCTCCCTCATCAATTGGCAGCTGCCTGAGGGCAGCTTGTTGATTTTAGAGTGGACACCTGACCAAGAGCTGAGCCAATCAGATTCTTTCTCAAGCACATGGGCCAAGCCTGGGACTTAGTCTCATATGGGGAACTTTTGACTCACTACCCAGGTCTCCCTTGGGAGAAGGGCACTTCCCCCAGCTGCCGAAGATGCTGCAACACAAGACCCCTCCCTCCACCAGCTGTTGGCCCCTGCAAGCATTGCCTCAGCTGAAGAGAGCTGCATCACCCAAGGCTGTGCCCTCTTTCCTGGGCAGCCCACACCCAATGTCTAATGGGCGAGGACAGGCGTTAAAGTCCTGATCCCTTCACTCTCCCAGGCCCAGAGCTTGCCATGAGACCAGCTGAGAACATTTTGGAGATGGCATCCCAACTCGACTCCCCCTTCTGTCTGCTCCTGCATCCGTCCCTCTCTCCCACAGGGGCTAAGCCTGAACACTCCTTCATAAACATCCACCTCAGAGTCAGCCTCCCAGGAAACCCATCCAGGGCATGGATCGAGAAGGACCTGAGACAGGCTGAAGAGACCACTGTCATTCATGAACAGAGAGGACAGGCAGAGACCTGGAGTGCCACACGAGTAGCGAGAGGCAGGCACGAGAGCCTGTGTGACCCAGGAGAGAGAGCAACAGGAGGCAACTGCCCATGGCGACCCCTGAATGTTTCAGGTCCTGGGTCGGTTGCCTCATGGCCCTTAGGTTCTATGAGACACCCCCGATGACTCATAACATCCTCTGCCTTGGTCGAGCTAGCTTCAGTGGATTTCTATTTCTTGCCATCAAGCTATCCTTAACAGTACATACAGCTATCCTGCATTTTATGAATAAATAAGAAAACCAAAGCCCAGAATGGAAGGACCTTCCCCAAGGTTAGTGAAAGAACCAGGCCTTTGTCCTCTATTCATGTGACAAACAGCTACTGAGGACCTACTGTGTGCCATGAATTACATTGCTTGGGAGTTATAACAGCAAGCCAGGCAGACATGAACCCTTCCCTCATGGAGTTCACAGTTCAATGAGAGAGAAAAATGAACAAACAAATGATTACAATACAGTGAGACACGTGCTATGCCTTAGGAAGGCATTTACCCCAGGCTTGCAAACTCATGGAAACTTTCTAGAGGAGGTGACAGTTAAGCCACGGCCTACCGGCAGATGGAGCCCTCCAGGAAGAGGGAACAGAGCGTGCAAAGCTCACAACTGAAAGGGAATGGTGTGTGGAATTCACATGTTAGCTATGTCTGCTCAGTGTCTTTTCCTTGGGAGAACCACAGCTTCTCTGGCACTGTGTTGCTTCTGAGAGGTGACTAATTATTGGGCCTGTGTCCCTCACACAGGTCACCAGAATATCTCAGGAATCTGAATCTCTGGTGGAGCTGCACAGTGATAGAAGGTGTTAAGCGCTGAGGCGTCTTGTGGTTGTACCCTAGAGAGCTTACCCGTGCCGCTTGAATTCCAGAGTAGCCTGGCTCCTGTTGATCCTGAAACCCATTGTCTAGCTTTTCCTTTCATTCTGTGACTTGCTTACTATCTCTTCAATAAATCCTCTGTTCTCATTTAACTTTTTCAGAGTCAAATTTTGGTGCCTGCTATGAAATAATCCTGATTCAGAAATTAGTGCCAGGAGTGGGATTTGCACAATAAACCCTCAGGGATATGTGAGCTACTTGGAATTGGTTTTATAACTCCACGGGGAAAGAATCAGTAGAGCTCTGGTTCACATTATTGGATAGGAAAGGAGTTGCCAGTGGTACACAGTGGTGAACAGCTAATCATGTTATACCCTCTGGTCACCTGGGACCGTGTGCCAACCATAAGTGAAGGACTGTAGAGTTGCCATGGACCAATTTATAAAGGATGAGGAATGCTGGGGCCATAGGCTGAATGGTTGTTCCTAACAGTGGCTAATTTAAAGCAAGAAAATGACAGGCTCAAATCAAAATGTTTGCCTCAAGGCACAGAATAAAATTCAGGGTCATTATATAGCCATGCTGAAACAATCTTTTATTGCATATAGCCATGGAGTTGAAATTGCTGAAGACTGAACTTGGAGATTGATTTTAAAGTTACTGAATTACAGAGTCAGTTGAATTCCCAGCCACACCAGGTCCCATCTGTGAAATGGAGGGAATTGGTCAGGAAATATTAGTCTCTGTTGGAATGGCAACATCTGGGAGGATTATGAGGACTTGAGGGAACATACGACCCCAAGTATCTCATTGCAACACCCTTGGGTTTCTCACTGTTTCTCCCTGAAAATTCAAGATGCAGACGCAATGTGAGCCAGATGATAAGATTCAGAATCAAGGTGGGAAAGTGAAGAGTCATCCCCGTAAAGAATTGCGGAAGTTCACTAATTTATATTCCTAAGGCATGAGAGATAGGTGTGGAAAGGGAGCTTGAGGGGCCTTGATCAAGGCGGGAGGGATGTAAGTGTGGGCTTGGCTGCGTTTATTAGTTTGGGTGTAGTCACCAGACATTTTGCATTCAGGGTGTTCTCTCAGGCAGTTGGCAGGAGTTCCGACATTTTGCAGAAGTCACTAATGCAAACCTGGACCATATGACGATCTGCACTAATTGGCAAAAAGGAACCAGAAAATCCTTGGCATAATTAGAGGAATGAAGTCAAAATGGCTAGAGACAGGAATGCTGAGTGGATCTCTCAATTCACAGCAATTCCAGAAGACTCTGCCTCCTCCTTCCCTTGAGGATGCTATCAGTGAAGCAGGATAATAATCTTGTCCTCTTTACTATAAAAAACTACTAACACATTTCAGATATACAGAATGTATAAAGAATAAGGTAACAGACCTCTTATCCAACTGAAGATGTGAAATGTGTTTTTTCCAGGCCCCCAGAAAGCAGGCACCAAGATGGGATTAGAAAAGGTCTGTGGGGGAAGTTGGGAAGGGAGGCGGGGGGCAGTGGGGAGATCCCTCAGGTTACACCCCAGGCCTGAGCATTGGGAGGGAGAGAGGGAAGGAGGGCTGGGACAGGAGCGCTTCTGATGCAGGGCCATGCTGAGAAAGTTTCAGAAAGGCCAACGAACATCCTCTTGCCTGCTAGAGGACCCTGCATCTCAGGACTGGGCCTGCCTGGCATCCTCCCCAGACACAGATGGGCTGGGTTCTGTCTGCCTGGGCAAGTGTGGCCTTGTGTGAGCACAGAGAAGGACTCTGAGAGCAGCCACGGTGGCCACCAGCCAATCACGTGCACTGCAAAAAGCAATGCAAGAGGCACATTGTCACAGCCATGCATGAAACACGGCCAAGAAGACCCCTTATCAGCCCCTCCCAAATCTGTAAAATGGGCTCAGCTACCTACTTAATAGTCAGAAATTATAGCAGCAGGGCTAGTGGTGCCAAGGGATTTCTAATCTTAGAATGGGCAGGAGGAGCTTCAGTGGCCCATTACAGGCGAAGTAATGTAATGATGTGAAAACAGTAGGCATGGTCATCCCCTAAGGAGCAGCAGGTAGGGAGGGGTGCTAAGGCAATCCTTCCAGAGACAGAGATTCCTGGGTGAGGGTAACTGATCAAGACACCCCTTGGCATTAAACGAATGAGCAGCCCACCGAGGTCTTCCTTGACTCTAACCAACAACCTCTATGTGTGGTGATAAGGGGCTCTCTTGAGTGCCTGTAACTGGGATGGAGTTCCCAGTCCAGGTTGGGCTAGCCCCAGAGCTTCTCAAATGCAGGGGCAGACAGTGCCTTGGAGCTAGGCCCTAACAGCTCACATGGGACATGATGAGCCTTCCGTTCAGCTGCCTCCAAAGGTACCGCTGCCCTTTACCTAGGTTATGGAGCTGATAGAGTTTCGATGCTTGACCCCTCCAAATCGCATGTTGCAACATGATCCCCAGTGCAGAGTTGGGGCCTGGCAGGAGGTATCTGGATCAAGAAGGTGGATCTCTCATGAATGGCTCGGCTACAAGTAAGTTCCAGCTCTATTAATTTCTGAAAGAACCGCTGGTTAAACAGAGATTGGCACCTCCCTCCCTCTCTTTCACTTTCCAGCCTGTGATCTCTACATGTCAACACCTTCTCTCATGAGTGGAAGTTTCCTGAAGCCCTTACCAGAAGCAGATGCTGGCACCATGCATTTTGTACAGCCCACAGAACTATGAGACAAACAAAGCTCTTTTTCTTTATTAGTTACCCAGGTCAGGTGTTCCTTTACAGCAAAACCAAGAGGCTAAGACATGAGCACAGGAGAAAGGGTGGTGAGATGATGATCTGAAGTCTGCAGAGCGGAGTGTTGCTTCAGGAGCTCAGAGGCAGCTGTGTTCCCACCCAAACTCACCCTACAGTAGGTCAGTGGGATTTAACCCTCTCCAGTAGTTTCTTTTCAAGTTCCTGAGAGGAAATAGGGGTCTTTGTAGGTGACAAAAAACCACATCTACTTCCTGAGAAGTAGACTAAGGCCTATCATGACAGGAAGGGTCAAGAGGAAGTCATTTGGATGTCTGCTACTTACAAATACAGTCAATCAAAAGCAGTCTCTACGGCTCAGAGACTGTGAGGCTGAGTGTCACCGTGCAACACCAGAAAGATGGAGTTGAGACAATTCTGACCTCATGTCCATCCGATCCCACAGATTGGCTAGTGTGAAAAACAGCCAGATCTCAGCCAATAACCGATGCACATTGTAAACATAACCACGTGGCGACTCCACTGCAGTTGTTGTTCCAGATGTGGTCTCTTTGGCAGCACACATTAACTCAACCCTGGTGCTTGGTATTCTGTTGCTGATCTGGAAAATGGAATGTACTCCGCCTGACAAGCAGAACTTCCCGTAGCAGTATGCCTGCCCCCAACAGGGAGAGGAGCAGAATGTCGCTGCTCTGCCTCAGAGATGCGGGATTCGGGGCTCTTCCTGCGTGGGGACCAGCTCTCCCCCAACCCCAAGGAGCATCAACTTGCCAGTGGGCTTGTGCCCTCTATTGATAGCAAAACGTTAATAGGACACTACGAGAAGGAAGTCACAGGTGTCTCAGATGTCTCAATAAGATGCACAAGTGACAGAAACTGGGACATAATTCAGGGTTTGGCACTTTAGAGAGGATCCTGCAGGTCCAGTGGTCTGAGACACAGAATATTCTCTTCAACGTGAAGGAGAATTTAAAAGGAGGCACAGCGCTGGGTGGACTTCTCTGGATTTTAGAAGCAGCCTTCAGATCAATTCTTTTTACCACCTAAAAGGGTTTTCTAAGCAAGCTGGAAGCACCCAGCTTTGAGTGAGGCCCCAAGCAAGGAGAGGTGGTGCAGGGGCCTGGGCTGTGGTCAGGCCTCTTTGTCCTCAGCCCTTACCAGTGGTGCTTTGAGTGTGCAGGGTCAGGGTCAGGCACGATGCTGAACTCCTAGCCCTCAGGGGCAAATTGCCACCCAAGCCTTGGAAGATTTTGAATAGGTAATTCTCATCTGAGAAAACGGGCTCTTGACAGGGGCTGTAGGGAGACTGAATGCCTGACCCTGAGTCACCAAGCAGTTGACAGCCTGAGATGCCCATCACGAAACACATGCCATCATCATTCCTCCTGACCCTGCGTGGGGGGTGCCCAGCAGTGCTCAGTCTTCAGTAACCCCATGTATAACCCCGTGCCATGCCTCTTCTTTCTGTCCCACAGGGTGTGACCCTAAATGCTGGAGCAGAGACCAGCAGTAGTAGGAGAAAACACTTCAGTTGCAAGTAACAGAAAACACTGGCTTAAGCGGTAGAAGGGATTTATTGGCTCAAACTATTTTTTAAAACACTAAATTAATCTGCTCCAGGTGAAGCTGGATCTAGCAACCCAGTGATGTCACTAGAGACGGCTTCTGTCTCTCTCCTCAGTCTCCTGTGCTGTCAACATGATGCTAATGTTGCCCTCTCCGCCCCCACAGATGTCTGTCAGCATCTCTGGAGCCACAGGCACATGCCGCTCCTTCCAGTCTGGTGGCAGTGAGCGTGACTCTGCCATAACCCTTGGACAAGCAAAGGGGCTCCTGTCCCAGGATCCCCCAGCACCAATTTCCTGCGTCTCATTGACTTGCAGCAGTCACGTGCCCATTTGTGGACCGATTCCCTGGCCGGGGACTTCCCTGATTGGCTGCAGATATCCAGGCCCTGCCCCCAGGGCTGAGGGGAGCCAATCCTACTCATGCATGACCAAGAATGGGAGAGGAACTTTACTGCCATAAAGTGGGAGCTGAGCCCAGCCAACAGAAGGCTTCGCACAGGAGAAGGGGCAGTAAGGGAATCAGGTCTGCCCCTTCCCACATCATTACAAAATTATAGTCCCATATTTTGGCTTGGATTTTATAAACTTCAAAGTCCAGCCATGTTTATGGACTTTTCCTTCTTGGGGTCCTGTGCTAGGTGTGAAGAGGGGAAGGGAGCCGTGGTCCATGGTGCAGGGCAGTGGGGAAACCTAAGTGTCTTAACTCCAGCTCTGCTTCTCCTGGATTCTCAGGGCAGATACCCTCACTGGCTTGCCAAATCCCGGTCTGGTGGGCACAGGGGGTTAGGGGATGGATGTGCAGTCCTCCTACTACGGGGGCTAAAAACTGAGTCCTGAGATGATGCAGACCCTTCCTCAGGCTCTTCAGTTGATGACTTTTCTCTCTATTGGCTCTTGAAAACTTACATCACTTTTCCTACAATTCCAAACCCCCTCTTTTTGGTTATAAAAGCATTTTCACCCCAAAACCCATTGATTAAAATCATAACTTGGTATCCACAGGGGATTGGTTCCAGGACCACCTGCATATACTGTAGACCACGGATGCTCAAGCCTCTGATATAAAACGGCCTCAAATTTGCATATAACCTATACATATCCTCCCATATACCTTAGATCACCACTAGATTACTTATAATGCCTAATACAGTGCAAATGCTCTGTAATTGTTGTTAGACCATATTATTTAGGAAATAATGACAAGAAAAAGAAGGCTGTCCATGTTCAGTACAGACACAGCCATCGTAGGCCTCTCTGAGCTCTCAGTGGGCAGCTGGCAAATCCACGGATGCAATTAGCTTTCAGAGAAGACACGCTTGCCATTTGTTTACTCCATAGTGTCTAGGCAGAGATGGTCACGTGGAGTACATCTGAACTTCATGCTGGGTTTGGACAGGCCAAATGGCTGGCCTTCATCAGGCGCTGAGCAGGAGGCAGGCATGGCAACACCTTCTGGGCCCCCCAGGCCCCGCCTGTGCAGCCACTTCTACCATTTGGAAGTGCTCTCTGTTGAGCCTCTGTTTTGCCCTGAAGTTACGTTTCTCTGTTATAACTATTTTTCTGTGCAAGATAACCGTGAGCCCCCAAAGGTGGCTGCCTGGATATGGATTCTGGGAGGCACCCCACACACTCCCCCACAACCGGATGTCAGCTGCCCCTTCCTGTGGGGGAAAGAGAAACCTTCCTCACATTATTTCTTAGTTACAAACTCTAGAACCAAACTTCAGATTGCTGCTTATTACTGAGTTCAACCTGTTTTCCTTGTTCAATTGCTGTTTTGCTGTCTATGAGAAACTGGCTGCCTTGGCACAGTATAAAAACCATGATAATTTTTTCATTAAAGTTAATGAAAATATTTCTTCTTGTAATGGCTTTTCAACTAGAGGCAGGGTTTTCAGGGATTAATGGAAGTCCTTGAATGAGGGACAGGTGTCCTCCTCTGGCCTTACTGAACCTGACTTCTGCCTGCATCTGCATCTCGTGACGAGGTGCATCTTGGGAAGGCAGGAGCTGTCCCCAGTGGGGCCCTGGACCCTCACATTTTCTTGAGGGTGTCAGTCATCCCCATGCACCCACCTATAGGGGCCTCCAAGGAGGCAAGTGGGGCCCAACAAGGTTCTGCTGAATCTGCCCTGCAGCAGGTAAGGTTGGACGAGGTGGGATGAGTGCTCTCTGGACAATCCATCTTCGGGATGGCAGCTGGATTGGCACGTCCTCTGCAGGAGACTAGACCCACAACCTCTCCCACTCAGAGGCAACCATGCTCTGGACTCTTCTCACAGTCCCCATCCCCAGAGTCCATCCTCAGGAAGCATGTGTTGGATGAGGCCCCGCCAGCTGGGCTGTGAGTGTATGGGGAAGGCAGGCCGTGGGCTAAGAGAGAAGGTGAGGATGATCACACTGGGTCATGGCAGTCTGGACAACAGGAATGAGGGACAGCAGGACCTCCGGGGACCCTGAGGGCAATGGGCTGGGAGGAGGGACCAAGGATGAGGAAGGGGCAGCGGGCTGTGGGGGATGGGCCAGATGGGTTTGGTGTGGGGTGTGGTTTTGTGAAGTGTGCAGGGGCTCTCCAAGCAGAGTCCAGCAGGCAGCTGTGGAGTTCAGAGGGAGGTCTTGGCAGAGGTGGAGAAGACCCAGGAGCCACGGGAGAACTGAAGCAAGGAACTGGAGCCAACAACTCAGGGCTGGCTAGAGAGGACAGGTCTGCTCTATGCGTTCTAACGAATTCCTCTCACCAGCTTGTTCCTTTGGGATTTCAATGTGTCTCCATTCAGAGTTCCTTTCATTTACATGCAAATATCCATAGAGAAGTGATATCCTAAGCCCTTGCATTAATCAAGTTTTAAGTGGTAGAAGCTGTATTCAAACTAAATGAAGGGGAAAAAAAGGAGGTGGATTCATTGGCTCAAGTCAGTGAAAAGTGTGGGGCTTCAGAGCCAGCTGGATCCAGGTGCTCCAGCATCATCATCAGGATTGTCTTAACTCTCCTCTGGGCTGGCTTCTCTCGCAGGCAGGGACAACCTCTGGTATTACTCACCCTCGAAAAGTCATGTGACCCTAATGGGTCCTTTTCCTGCCTGGTGCCATTTGTGCCAACAGAACGAAACCAAGTTTGGCAGGGCAGAAACTTTATTCATTGATCAAGGAATGGAGAAGAGGATCTCCTGCTCGAAGTACCTGCTCCCTGGGTGTAGGGAATGTAGAACAGGTAGGTAGAGATGAGAATAGGGATTCCTGGACAAAGTGGCTTCTTCCAGAAGGTACTGTCTCTTCTTTTGCACACGGCACCTTTCATGCCTAGCAAGGTACATGTCTCCCCACTGGGTAGAGATTTTAGTATAGTAATGAAGCAAGAAATCAGGGCAAAGTCTGCCCAGTAGCAGGAATCCCAGTCAAGGCAGCACCCCCCCCCCTCCGGCCCCCCGGGCTTGTCCCGTGGCTGGCTGGAGGTTGCTGGCATCCTGCTCTTGTTCCTGAAAGCGCAGCCTCAAGCACAAGTGAGTTTCACTGGTTTGGGGTTTCCTGAGAGAAGCAGGCCATGCTGCAGTGACACTGGCAGCCCTGGGAGTTCATTCTACTAGCTGGAACACTCCCACGGAAAGAGGGCATCTCTCCAAAACCCTGATGCTGATGAATCTATGAGGCCGAGGTCAGCGTCCCCCTGGAGCCAGCAGTGAGATCAGCCCCACTCAGTCCACGTGGACTAAGAAGAGGGAGATCCCCACGTAAAAGCTGGGGAGCCTGACCCGAGCTAAGCCTGGAATGGGGGCCACATGCAATCAGTGAGAAAAGCCCAGGTCCAGCTCCCTGAGAGCTATACAGAGCAGAGTCGCTGGATTTCTTCACCTTGGACTTTTGCATGACAGAAAAACACACTGTCTTTTTTTTTTTTTTTTTTTTTAAGTTGAAGTCTCACTCTGTCACCCAGACGGGAGTGCAATGGCCGCTCCCAGCCACCACAGCCTCGACCCGCTGGGCTCCGGCGATCCTTCCGCCTCAGCCTTCCAAGTAGCTGGAACTACAGGCGCGCGCTACCACGCCCGGCTGATTTTTGATTTATTGTAGAGATGAGGTCTCGCCAAGTTGCCCAGGCGGGTCTCGAACCCGCGTGCTCAGGCAATCCACTCACCTCGGCCTCCCAAAGGTGCGGGATTACAGGCTGAGCCACCGAGCCCGGCTGGTTCTTATATTATTATGGGATATCCTATATTAGTCTTCTCAGCTGCCACAACAAAGCACCGCAGACTAGGTGACTGAAACAATAGAAACTCACTTTCTCACAGTTTTGGAGAACAAAGCGTTCGCCGTCTTGGATTTTCCCCTGAGGCCTTGCTCCTCAGCTTCCAGGTGACTTTTTGCTTCCAGTGTCCTCACGTGGTCTTCCCTCTGAATATGTCTGTGTCCTGATCGCCTCTTCTTATAAGGACATGAGTCATATTGGATTGGGGCCACCCGGGTGACCTCATCTGAATTTAATTACCTCTGCAAAGACCTTATCTCAGAATTGAGTCAGATGCTAAGGTAGTGGGAGTTAGGACCGCAGCGTATGGATTTTGGGGGCTCACAATTC
>CAUYQG010116831.1:0-17253 GCA_963574415.1 Tarsius wallacei
GTCCACTACATGAGTGAGAACATGTGATACTCAGATCTTTGTTTCTGTGAAAGGTCACTCAGTATTATAGACTCTAGTTCCATCCAGGTTGCTGCAAAATTCATGATTTTGTTCTTTTTTATGGCTGCATAGTATTCCATCGTGTACATGTACCACATTTTTTAATCCAGTCCTCTTTTCATGGACAGCATGGTTGATTCCAGGTTCTTGCTATTGTGAACAATGTTGTGATAAACATACGTGTGCAGGTATCTTTATTTTTATAGAGTGATTTATATTTTATAGACTGACTTTATAAGAAATCAATACCTGGAATACGGGTCCAAATTTTTCTTAATGTGTAATATAAGTGAATTAAAGATTAAACTTTAAATGTTTTTAATACACATTAAAGACATAGTTAGATACCATGTCACCAGGGATGTTTAATGTTTAATGATCCCTAGTATTTTTTTCAGTCTTCCAGTCTGTTTGTGAAAGGAAACTATGAGCTAAAGACAAATAGATCTAACTTGTCACAGGATATCTGACAACATCCATCCATTTTCAGAACTTTTGTCTCTTGATCTGAGTAATGCATTAAAAAGGAGGGGTGTGATTTCTTCAAAGTCAGGTGAAGTGGGCCTTTATCAGCCCATCAGGTTTTTTTTTCCTGTTTTGACTCACAGAATGATGGCAATGGTGAAGTTTCCTTAGTTTCTTAAAGTAATTTGATGATTAGATAATTATGCTGATTGTCTCTGACCTTTTTCTTTAGGTGTTTTGTAGAACAAGTAGTGCACATATCAGTAAATAAAAGTTAAATTACAGATTATTTGTAGGGTTGATCAACATATACAAATAAATTGCACACAAACATAGACATTAAATTTAATTCTGTGAGGTTGACAATTAAGGTAAAAAATAGCTAGCTATTGTTAAGTTTGTAATGTACAACTTAAAGTATAAACAGGTATATTGCATATCTACTTATCAAACAATAATAATGGAACATGGTACAATTTCTGTAAAATATCCTGCGAATAATAACTTTTATATTAAAACACTCAACAAACTGGTAGTCAAGTAATTGATAGTCATTCTACTGTATGCAGGTAGTGTGTTTTATTTTATGAGGGAATTTGGGGTAAAGGTTGGTATGTACTAAATTGTGTTTAGTCAGCAAAATTCTTATGTTGAAGCCAGGACACCCAATGTGTCTAGGTTTAAAGACAGGGTTTTAAAGAGGTAATTAAGACTTAATGAGATCACAAGGGTGGGATTCTAATCTGATAAGATTGGTGGTCTTATAAGAAGAAGAAGAGATACCAGAGATTTCTCTTTGTGCAGGCACTGAGGAAAGACCATGTGAGGACAGTGAGAATTCACCGTTTATGAGCCAGAAAGAGTGTTCACAGGGAGTTGAACTCTGCTTGATCTTAAGCTTGCAGCCTTCAGAACTGTAAGAAAATAAGTACCTGTTGTTTAAGTCACTTGGCCTGTGGTATTTGTTACGGTAGCTCAGGCTGACTAAGACAGGGATAAGGATGAGACAATTGATGTCAGAAAGATATCCCAAGGACTGTCACATCTGCACAAGTGTGAAAATAGTTATTCCTCCATGAATAACGAGGAGGGGTTGTGTGGAACTGTGAGGGTGAGAAGGTGCTTTCTGCTGGGAGTGCAGGTGCAAAGGCTGGTGGGTTTAGTGATCTAAAAGCAGTACAGTCATGCTGTAAATTAAAATTCAGCAGAGGCCAGGCCTTAGAAAACCTTGTAATCTGCTCTACAGAATGTGAATCAGCTCCTGCTGTTATTCTAATACTTTCTTTTTACAGTATCTACCAGAAAGTTGCATCGGACTTTGATATACTCTATATTTTGAGGTAGAGAGTAAGTGAAATGGAACATAGAGAATTGAGGCTCTGGTCACCCCTAAATCCATATTTTCAGCTCAGAGTTCTTCACAAGTTTGTGGTGTAGGCAATAGAATGGTGGCAAAGGATTTTAAATAATTTCAGAGTGCAGGTAAAGAGGCAGTGCTTCATTGAAGAGGAAGAGATGAAGGCAGAGAAGAGTGGACAGGTGCAGGTGTCTTTAGGTGTTCCATTCAGCAGAATTTAGACATGAATTGGACCATGTGAGGCATGATAGAAGGAGAGACGTTGAGGATACCTCCCATCTCTGCCTGGTTTCCCCTATGGAGAGGGAGCAAAGAAGTTGGCCTCGGGTAGTGACGTTTTGAGTGCCTCTGAGACACCTCAGTGAACATCTGGAAGGTAATTCTAACTAAATAACAACTTCTATATTAAAAACACTCAACAGTCTGGAACTTACTAAGAGGTGGCTGGGCTAGAGGGTAGCTGGTGCTTCAGTTCTCAGTGCTCCTAAGTTTAAGTTTGCTCTCTAGCTCAATGAGTACCCAAATACTGACAAAGATTTCTGGTGCATTCTATAACCAGAAGATTAGGATCACAACTCTATTTTGTCTACTCATGGTCACAGGAATTGGAATTTAGTTTTTCCTTAAAGCAAAATCATTGGTGTCATGTAGGAGGGGGGTTTGGAGTGGAAGAAAGAGAATGTTCACACACTTAAATACTTAGAAACACATCAGTCATAAATGGTGTGGCTAGGGTAGGAATTAAAACTATGCCTGCAAAGATCACCATGCTGGGCTGAACTTTCAGCACAAACATGGAGGGCCATTGAATGAAATAATAGCACATGTTGTGGGTAAGGAACTTTTATGGACGTGGAAGGAATGATTCTGATTTCTGCATATCTGTAGAATTACAATTTAATGCCCCCTTGTATTATTATAAATTATTTTGCATATAGGATCATCAAGACTAGCAAGAGCCCATGTCCTCAGGAGCTCAGGAAGAGCAGAAGTGAGTGTACATTCCAAGTCAGAACAAACACATGGTAGGACTGAGTTTCAAAAGCTGTCATTTCAGCAGCCTGTTATGAAGCAGGTAGCATGTAGGGGGCAGCGGGGTGTTTCCAAATTGGATAAAGAGTACCATGAACATTGACAGGCAATACTTAAGGAGTCTTAAGATGATTGTTAGGCCAGGTAGGACAGTTGCTGGTCTTGTGAGAGAAGTAGAAAAGGATCCTTGAAAACATGGTGCAAGGGAGAGGGAACTGAAGTCTTTGAAACAGAGCTGTACTTAGAGGGGTGAGAGGGAGAAGGATGGAAAACATCCCTGTCCAGAGGAAGACAAAAGGGAGTCGGGGTTCCTGAGGGGAGAAGAGAGTCAAGGTGGATGCCGTTTCCACCATGGAAGGCAACAGGGCAGGGAAGTGTGACCCAACCACTGCCAATCAACAAGATTGAACATTCCTAGCCATCATACCCATGAGGAGAGAGGAGAGAGACAGCTTGGTGGGATATGCCCTGAATATTTGTTGACTGAACCTAGGAAAAGATATTTGAGGTTATATTTGTAAAGATGTGATGGAAGATCAGAGAGATTGTACGTCAGGGAGGGCAAAGGCAGCACATGCTTGCTTTCTCTTTGGGCAGAAACAGAAGGAAGAAGAGCCCATTGATCTTAGAATTTTTATAATTTGCTAAATGAAGTCACAAAATGGCCTCTGGGAAAAAAAGTATGAGATACACTGATTGCAAGTAATAAATATTAATATTTAAGAGCTCTCTGAACCTTAGAGAGATCAGATTGGATTTGTCCCAGTATGGTGGACAGGAAGTTAAAAGTCCAGGGATAAGTGGAATAAATTCAGCCTTTTTTATGAAGGAGGAGGAAGAAAAATGAGGTGGAGTCACAAAAATAATTTTAAAAGTGAGATGTCAGAAAGTGAATCAAATGTCATGATACAGTGAAAAGTGATCTAAAAATCCTGGAGTTCGAGTACCCTCAGTTTACTCCAGACTTGGCTATTTCTACCTATGTTCCCTAAGCCTAGTCTTAGCACTATCTTCTCCAAGCCTCAGTTTCCAGTTCTGTCATTTTGAAAATGGGGTCTACCATATATTCTCTGAAGACTTGCTAAGTGATTGAACAACACAGTCTAAGGTAAGTACACATCAAACATTAGGTTTCTCTTTTTTATTTTTTATCCTTTATTGAAATCTAACTAGAGGTTGGTGAAGACAATATGGATGTGGAGAAACAGGAAGGATAAGATACACTGGTATAGGATGTATAAATAGAGAGAAGTCCTCAAGGCTATCTGATTTGATGGGAAAAATTTGAGAGTTCTCTTGGACTATAGTTACAGGGCTCAGAACCCCAAGGAAAATGCTTTATAATCTCTCTTCCTCCGTTGGAGTTCTGGCATCTTAACTGGTCTAAAGGCTCCATTGCAGCCTGTTCTGAATCCGAGTATATACACAAAGGGCTTCCTTCTCCCACTTTCCCATGTGAAATCCAGCTATTAATTACACTAAGTATGAAGATTCTCTTTGTTGCATGATGGACACAGGGATGAATCTTTTTCTTTTCTTTTTTTTTTTTTTTTTTGAGTTGGAGTCTCACGCTGTTGCCCAGACTGGAGTGCGGTGGCCGCTCCCGGCCACCGCAGCCTCGACCTGCTGGGCTCCGGCGATCTTTCTGCCTCAGCCTTCCAAGTAGCTGGAACTACAGGCGCAGCTACCACACCTGGCTAATTTTTGGTTTATTGTAGAGATGAGGTCTCGCCAAGTTGCCCAGGTGGGTCTTGAACCCGCGGGCTCAGGCAATCCACTCACCTCAGCCTCCCAAAGGTGCAGGATTACAGGCTGAGCCACCGAGCCCGGCTTGGGATGAATCTTCGTTACTGACTGCAAATAATAGAACTCTGGTGGTAATCAGAAGTCAGGCTGAGAAAACATGCTTCAAGTCATGAAATGAGAATATGGCCTCTTCTGAATTGACCCCAGAGGCTGCAAGGAAACACAGAGGGTATTATTTTAAGTTCCTCCTATGAAAATGTAGCCTCCATCCTGTTTTTGCTTATTCAGTTCTGACACTAGAACAACATGTCTCTTTACATTAGTTCAGTTCAGTAGAGAAATGCTCATTAGAAGGAAATCATTGAAAAATCCAGGCAACAATCCATTTTTAAAGTCACAACTGAATGAGTGCTGGAAAAATCATTCCTTTTTGTACATATTATTCTTTTTTGCTTTGTGTTTTCATTCTGCTTAAAAACACATATATGCCAAAAATGAAAACATTTTCAAAGGGCAATTTTCCCGGACTCCTAAAAATAGAACCTGTTGCCAAATATTTATTTCCCCATATGTAAATGGCTGAAAAGAAGTGCAAGAAAAAGCACATGCTATTCAAATTTTCTTTTAAAAAAAACAAGAGCTAGAGGATTTGACTTCTAGCCCTGAAACTCTTTAAACGAGTGGTTTCCATGTCCATTTTATCCTAAGTTTTCGGGCATCATTTTCTGCATATCTCTCATCTATCTTTTAATCAGGACTGAAAAAAGTTGCTAAGAATAATCTTATTTTTTAAATGACAAAAGGTTATTTCATCACATCAATCTGTGACTTTACATGAGCCTTTCAAATAATTATTAAGTGGGTGTAGAAGAGAAGAAAAAGAAGTTCCCTGCTGTGCCAGAAACCCTTAAGAAAAAGCAAGGGAATTTTGCAGAGCTGAAGATCAGGCACTCAAAAAGAAGTTTGCTACAAAAATTCTTCAAATGGCAAGGAGGAAACTTATCTATTAAAAAAGCTAAGCACCATCACAAGGAATATAGGCAGATGTACAGAACTGAGATTTGAATGGCTAGAATGGCAAGAAAAGCTGGCAACTTCTATGGACTTGCAGAACCCAAAACAGCATTTGTCATCAGGATCAGAAGTATTAGTAGTGTGAGCCCAATAGTCCAGAAGGTATTGCAGCTTTGTCTTTGTCAGATCTTCAACAGAACCTTTTTTTAAAGCTCACAGGGCTTCAATTAACATCCTGAAGATGGTAGAACCATACATTGCAAGGGGGTACCCAAACCTGAAGTCAATAAATGAACTAATCTACAAGTGTGGTTATGGCAAAATCAATAAGATGTAAATTGCCTTGACAGAAAGTGATTTGATTGTTCAATCTCTTGGTAAATATGGCATCATCCACAAGTAAGATCTGATTCATGAGATCTATACTGTTGAAAAATGCTTCAAAGAAGCAGATAACTTCCTCTGACCTTTAAAATTATCCTCTCTGCGAGGTGGAATGAAGAAAATACCACCCATATTGTAGAAGATGGAGATGCTGGCAACAGGGAAAACCAGATCAACAGGCTTGTTAGAAAGATGAACTAAGGTGTCTGCCATGATTATTTGTGCTAACTGGTGAGTTAAATAAACAATGCCTGCTTTCAAATGGAAAAAAAACTCCAAGAACATCAGAACATGTGGGCCGCTTGTGACTGCTTCACAGATTGAAGGGTGAATCAATAAATTGGAAAGTAAATGCAAATTTGTCCAGGTAAGAAGCATTTTATTTCTTGCCTTCTGTACCTGCAATTAGGAATTACCTTAAATTCCTTCTGTAGAAAAAACAGACAGAGCATAAATACATTAATTAGAATCCAATAAGTTATTGATAGACAGGGTTTGCTTAGAATTCTGTGGCTATCACCCAAACTGAATGAATGTTCTCTATACTCAAGTCTCTGCCTTCTAATTTAGAATTGTCATTCTTTATGAAAAATCCCACTGGTGAGTTAGTCCCTCAAATGCCTTCTTTTATTTTCTAAAAAATAAAACAATAATCACCACCAAAAACCATTTTAAATCAATGAGTCAGCACTTTTAATTACTATATAAGTTGTCTTGCCATAGCGTCACAAACCTGGGTGGCCCTATCCTTCCTGGAAAAGCTCTTGTGGGGCTGGAGTTTTCTGAGTTCCCCAGAGGCCTTTTCTCCTTCCAGTGGGGCTGCAGAAGCAGTGCGACTGGTGGTCCAGACCTTTACCCTTGGAATTATCTTGCTTTTCCAGCTCTGGTTAAAATTTGTCTTTCATGTCTTAGTATTTCTATGATAGACCATGGGGGGGGGTGGGAAACAAAAACCAAAAAAATGTAGACAAGCTTTCACCTTCGCTGTTAAAAATTTGTAATTGTTGCCCACATTTGCCAGAGAAAGTGGCTTATAGCATAAATTAACATGAACTATTAACTCCTAGGTTAATAATTTATTAGAAACCTAAAGGCCCTAGGCACTGCCAGATCACACTATTGAAAGAAAAACAATGAAAACAACATAACTCAAATTATAAAAATTTGTGAGTGGGATTTGGAATAAGTAATCATTTGGACTTTCTAAAGGACTTCTTATTTGTCCTTTAATACCACACTGGCTGAAAAGACAAGCAAGTTCATTATTAATTTATATAAATAATTTGTGCAGTTGTTGATTTTTAAATTTTGTATTTAACAAATACTCACGTCTCTTTATGTCAACTTCTGCTTGAAACATATTTCATATTGCATATTTTAATTCATTTAATTACTCCTCCTAACAGCCCTCTGAGTTAGACACTGTTATTGTCATCTATGTGTTACAGTCAGGGTAAAGAGAAACTGTGTCCAGGGTCACACAGATAGAAGATTACTGGTTGTATGAGTTTGTCAAGGCTGCCATGACAAAGTGCCACAGATTAGGTAGTTTAAACAACAGAAATGTATTGTCTCACAATTCTGGAGGCCAGAAGTCTGAGATCAAGGTGTCTGTGGTAGAGTTGGTTCTTTCTGAGGGCTGTGAGGGAGATTCTTCTTCAGGCCTTTCTCCTGGCTTCTAGTGGTTGCTGGCCATCATTGGCATTCCTTGACTTGCAGACACATCACCTTGACTTCTGTCTTCATCTTCACATGGCATTTTCCCTTTGTGCTTGTCTATGTGCCCACATTTCTCTTCTTTATTGGGACAGCAGTCGTACTGCATTAGGACTCATCCTAATGACTCCATTTTAACTTGATTAGCCTCTGTAAGATCCTGTCTTTAAATAAGGTCACATTCTGAGATGCTGGAGGTTAGGATTTCAACATATAGACTTTGGTGGGTGGAGGCATATTCTACCCATAACACTATAGAGCCAGGATTTAAACTCAGAAATTTTGGCTTGGGTCTGTGCTCTTAACCAACATGCTATGCTAGTGGTTTGATCATTTTAATACATAAAGCTAATTAGTTGTATACCTAAACCTGAATTGTACCATACATATTTAAAGTAAAAATTAAAAAAAGATAATTAGGACAAGTGCAATTTAGAGTATCTTACAGATTCAAAACCAAGAATTGTCTACAGGATGGATGCTCTTGTTAACAATGTCTTGTTGAGCTCAGGCAGGGACCTAATAAATTTAGGGGGATCAGACTGGTTTATAGTTAGAAGGTCTATACACTCTCTTCAAGCTACGCACTCACTGTCTTTTAAAGCCTAAAAACTCTTTTAGCTCCTTCTGTTGGACTTCCTATCACTTTTTCTTAAATCTACTTTTAAAAGGCATATTAGGAGGAAGAGGCCTAATTATTTCCCTTTTTTTCTTTCCAATTTCCTGTTTTTGGAACCATGATGAGGTAACACTTATAGCCCCTCCACTACTTTGTGAATACACCTGACCTCATCATATATTGAAATGGAAAAAGAGAAACCCAAAGTCAGTGAGTTCTGATTCTTTTTTTTTTTCATCTTTAAATTTTTTATTTTAAACTTGTGGGGTACAATTCAGGCTTAGGTATACAGATATTCATTGTGCAGGTACCCTTGCCACCCCCTCCCCAGGCAGATTCCTATTACTGCCAATTCCACCTCCCCACACCCACACAGTTTCCCACTACTGTCAATCCTCTTCTTGTAGTATTACGATAGTTGTTCAAAGTCCACTTATGAGTGAGAACATGTGATTCTCAGTTCTTTTTTTCTGTGAAATATCACTCACTATTATAAACTCTAAGTCTGACCAGGTTGCTGCGAAGTTCATGATTTTTTTCTTTTTTATGAGTGCGTAGTATTCCATTGTGTATATGTACCACATTTTTTATGCAGCAGTTTTAAGGAAGGCAGAAAAAAGCAACCGCTGTCTCCCCAAAGTCAATGAAGTCATGTCCTGGTGAAAGTCACAAAACAGCCCTTTCTATGTTTTGAATCTCTTCCATGGTACGTATGTGCATTTTTTGCATCATTCCACAAATTATAAAGTTCAGAGACAAGCATTGCATTAAGTACATTTGTTACAGATGGAGTTGCAGATTTCTTTTTGTTTTGTTGTTGTTTTTTGTTTGTTTTAAATTTTAAATTTTAAAGATATGGAGTACAATTCAGTGTTAGGTATACAAATGTTCATTATGCAGGTACTCTTGTTGATGAGGTGTGCCTCCTCTCCTCTGGCAGTTTCCCACTACTGCCAATCCCTTTCTTATAGTATTATAATTGTTCAAGGTTTGCTTATGAGTGAGAACCTGTGGTAGTCAGTTCTTTGTTTCTGTGAGAGATCACTCAATATTATAGACTCTAAGCCCATCCAAGTTGCTGTGAAGTTTATAATTTTGTCCTTTTTATGACTGTGTAATATTCCATTGTGTATATGTACCACATTTAAAAAAAATCCAGTCCTCTTCCAATGTGCAGTATGGCTGGCTCCATGTTTTTGCTATTGTGAATAATGCTGCAATAAACATGTATGTGCAGGTATCTTTTTCATAGAGTGATTTGAGTTCCTTCAGGTATATTACCAGTAGGGGGATTGTGAAGTCATATGGAAGGTCAATTTGTAGATCTTTTAGGAATCACCAAACTGTTTTCCACAGAGGCTGTATTAGTTTATACTCCTACCAACAGTGCAGAAGTGTTTTTCCCTGCATCCTCTCCAGCATCTGTTGTTTTTTGAGTTACTGATGATGGCCGTCCTGACTGGAGTTGGGTGGTATCTCAGTGTGGTTTTAATTTGCATTTCTTTGATGACTAGTGAGGCTGAGCATTTTTTCATGTATCTGTTGGCTATTTGTATGTCTTCTTTTGAGATATGTCTATTCATATCTTTTACCCACTGTGTAATGGGACTGTTTGTTTTTTTCTTTTTGGAACGTTTGAGTTCCTTGTGGATCCTAGATGTTAGGCCTTTGTCAGATATACAGTTGGGAAATATTTTTTCGCAGTCTGTGGGCTGTCTCCCCACTCTCAATGGTTTCTTTGGCTTTGCAGAAGCTTTTCAGTTTGATGAGGTCCCACTTGTCAGTCTTATCTCTTATGGCATGGGCACTTTGATCAGGAGTTGCAGAATTCTTGAAATTGGTATGCAGTGCCTCAGAGTCAGTAACTGGATCAAAACTGGGTACAAAGTACACCATCTAAACAGGGCTGCGAACAACTTTCCATAATTCTGATTACTTTAAAGTTGATGTTATTTGCCACTCAATGTTATTTTAAACAGTCTCTTGGCTTCTAGCTTTTGTCTGGTCCCATATGTTTGTGATCTCTCTGTTGGCAAGAGCTTAGTGTGGCCTACGAATCTGGGATTGTTAGCACCTGTAACACTGCACATGTGTACCTTTCCACACCAACCAATGATTGATTTGAGTGTCTCCTCCAGGACAGGGTGATATACTGAAAGGCAAGGCCATGACTTACCCTCTTTTATGACCTCACTTTGCTGTGTCTAGATTGTTGCAAGCACTCAAGTTTCTGAAAAACAATACTGACTTAGTAGCTTGTTGAGCTATGATTTATTCCATTTAATTTATAAAAATATTGAATATGATTGTGAGAACTCTGATCTCTACTTTTTAAGTTATATTTTTCTGTTCCGAAGTGTTTTCTTTTTCATATGTAAATAGTTAACTTAGCAAATAAACTTGGGAATAATGGATATTAACACTTTATGGCAAGCAAAATAAACTAGTGGTCTGGAACTCGGTTTAACTCTTCAACTCCAGTGCAAAAGTGTATTTTTTAACATTTTTCCTCTAAGAAAATATGTTTTTATTTTTTTCTCAAATGACTGCTTGGTTAAGAATTTACTGTTTTGGCATTTTAGTTCTAAAGTCTTGATGTAGTTAGAGGATTTGGACATACATATCCAGGTATTTCTGGAATCTTTCTTGTATATAAGTCAGTACTAATTTTTCAATTTCATAATTTCACTTCTGATTGCCTTTTAACACTTTTGCATATATCACATTCAAGCTTTATAATTCTTTGCATTTAGTGTTTCAAGTACTCCACTTTGACAACATCCTGAGCAATTACTTTATTTCACAATTTGACATTACTTTAAAGACAATTTTATAGTGAGAATTATCCTACCATCTTCTTTGGTAAAGTCCACAGCAAGTAATTAGATTATCATTAGTTTTTGTCTTATTTTGTTTTGTATATATTCATATATACATTCTCTTTTTAATATATATTTTAAAAATAAATTTAAGAAGTACAAGTGTAATTTTGTCATATGGATATATTGTATAGTGTTGAAGTCTGGACTTTTGGTGTGTCCATGACCTGAATAATGTACACTGTACCTATTAAGTAATTTCTCATTATATATCTCCCCTTCTACCCTTAACCCTTCCAAGGGTTTAATGTCTATCATTCCACACTCGATGCCCATGTGTACAAATTATTTAAATCATACTTACGAGAACATGCAGCATTTAAGTTTCTGAATTGTTTCACTTAAGAGAATGACCTTCAGTTCCATTCATGTAACTGCAAAATACAATATTTTGTATGGCTGAGTACTATTCCACTGTGGATATATACCACATTCTTTTTATTCAGCCACCCATTGATGAACACTTAGGTTGATTTCATATGTTTTCTATTGTGAATACTGCTGTGATAAACACAAATGCAGTTAGTCAAGGTCTTTCACTGATGGTATAATTTCCAGGCTCATATATATAAAAAAGCAAATCTGAATTTCTTTGACTTTGGTGTCCTTTTAGCATATTTAGTTTCTTCTTTACTTCTAATCTACCTGGATAGTCTTTTCATGGACCATGCAATAAATATAAGGAAGTACATAATTTTTTAATTCAGAGATTATTTTTGACTTTGCCAATTTGCTATGCTAAATTGAGTTTATGAGTAATTGAGTTTATGAGTTTTTTGATGAGGTACATATTAAATTTTACATTTGCAACACGTGCTTTTTAAAACTATGTTATATTTTCTTGAAAATTACTTATTTAAACATGCATATCTTAAAACCCCTATCTGATATTTTTTATTTACTCATAGAAGAACGTATTTTTAAAAAATTTTCTGATAGAAAAATTAGACTTAATTGTGTGAAAATCACAATATTGTTTTTGTATGCACTACTGAAAACCTGTCTCAGCATCCTTCCTTTCCTCTATGCTCAAAACTTATTTCCCCCAATAAATAGTTTTTTTTTGTTTGATTCAGTACCCCTCCACTCTATGTGTCATGGCTGGAGGCCTGGTGCCCTATACTGACATTCAAACCTTTGCCTAGGCAAATGCCCCTTGTTTTTTTGAAGACCAAGAATTTCTTTCATTGCATATTCACATCTGACAACCATTCTGGATACTTCACACTAAGAACAAAGTAATAACTATCATTTATTGAACTTTTATCAAGTGCCACATTATGTGCTAGTTTTGTTATACACTTTTCCTAATTGGACTTTCTCATCAACCTTATAGTACAGGAAATATTACAAGCCTTTTATAATGAGGAAGCTTGAAATAGACATTCTGAGTAACTTAGATTAATAGTAAGTAAAAGAGGTGGAGATTTGAACTCAGGCTGGTGGCCTCTGAAATTTTTGTCCTTAATCTGTGTGCTTGTTACATCACAAATTTATAGTGTACCAGAGCTGTGGATTAAGTGACCTCAACTACATATTCTATTTACTGTTTACTGTTAGTAGGTTGGCCTCCTTGCCATTTTCAGTTATAGTTATTGGCAACTTAAAAACTGTAGCAGTGCTTCTCAATTTTTTAAACATGGAAAAAAATTTTAAACATAAGTTTTACAAACTCTCCAACATTATCATAGTTCTATATTGGAATGATAATTACATATAATATATAAAGGAAAAAAACATCAGATAATTTAGTAACCCTGCTAAATGATCTTGTGTTTGTTGTACTGAAATTGTACCTACATATTTTTAGCTACAAATCTATAAGTACACCATTATTAATAAATTTAGAGAATATTTCATTAGTAATGTGACCTTTAGTTTTTAACCACAGAGGCCAATATTTGCTTGCTTTCTTATGTCCTTGCCCTGAAATAATAGCTTCCAGCTCAAAGTTTTATGTGTGCTTTATTTTGTCTAAATAATCTGAAAAGATATATATATATACTTACATATATACTAGGTAGAATAATGCTCCCTCCCCTGAAGCTGTCTACCTCCTAATCTCTGTCAACTGAAAACATGTTATATTACTTGGCAAAGGAGAATTTAGTTTGCAAATGGAATTAAGGTTGCTAATTAGCTGACCTTAAAATAAGCAGCTTATTTTAGATTATGTGGATGAGCCCAATGTAGTCACAATGATTCTTTAAGAGTGAGAAAGGAAGGAAGAAGAAGAAGAAAGGAAGATATGACAACAAAAACAAAGATAGAAATGATGACATACTGACTTGGAAGATGGACAAATGACCAAGAACCAAGGAGTGCAGGCAGCCTCTGGAAGCAGGAAAAATCAAGGAAATTTATTTTCTGTCCTCGAGCTTCCAGAAAGAATATGCTGTGCTGATGATTTTATTTTCACTCAGTGATGCCATTTTATACTTCTGACTTCCAGAATTGTAAGATAATAAATTGTGTGTTAAGTCACAAAATTTGTGGCTATTTGTTACAGTGGCAATAGGAAACTATATAGATATACATATATAGTATATACCTCTCTCACATTTTCTTGTTTCACATATAGGTCTTATACTGTAAAAGTACTATTGTGTCTCTTTACAATCAGGAAATTGCATTTTTGAATTTTCTCTCTATCTTCTCTCTTGAAACTGTGACTTGAAATGATTAATCATGTTATTTTCCTTTTATGTAATTGATGAATACATATATAGATTTGTTTTAACTAAAGTTTAAGATTCTGTAGCCCATGGGTGACAATTTATTTTTCCTCTGTAAAATACAAAACCCATCAACTACCTATAGATAATGTGTATCCACTAAAATCACATAAAAAGTACTTAGCTCCTTCTTCAAATCCCTGAAAAATTATAAAAACCAATAACTCCTTCAATATACATAAATCTGCAACTTTCTCAAAATTGCATACCTTCCTCAGATAAAAGTATGAACAAAATTTAAAACACATAAAGATTTAACATCAATATGATATAAATAAATCCACCCTTTTGTTATAGTTGATTACAAAGGAAGCTTCCAGAATTCATGGTAAGCGTTCATAGAAGGGGGTTAGGATAGAATGATTTAATTGATTTAAACGGATTATTTCCTCTCACTAATTAGAAAAATATTTTTTGTCTCTAACTTTTTCATGAGTAGATTTCTTTTTTTCTTGGTTCCTTCAAAAAGATCACTCATGGGATCTCTGGCAAAACCTTTGGCAGCCCAGCCACGGCAATTTTAAGTACCATACAGCTATTGTCATTCTGCAAGGATGATCACCAGGATGATTTAAATCACCAGGGTGATTTAAAGAAGAGCATTGTTGGGACATATGCTAGTGCCTTAATCTTGTTCCTAGCAAAATAAATAAAGATTTTGTAAGTCTTTGCTAAGAAATATTTCTCTTTTATTCATTGGAAACATTATGACTGATATCCTACTATGGGCATAGTACAACCATCTGCCCTGGGGACATTAACAGGTAGGAAGAGATTAGACTATGGGCCTTTGTCCAGGAGCCCATGGCATATGTGTGGGGAACGTACAAGAAGAAACAACTAAATCTACTTAGGGAAATTTGAGTAGACTTCAGAGCACAGCTTATTGCTGAAGGATGAATAAAAATTAGTTGTGATAGTGATAGGAGAGAGTATACCGGGAATAGAGAGCTAAGTGACAGAGGTGTGAATGTGTTTACTATACAAGTGAGTGAAGGTTGGACCCTAACAGGAGATGAATCTGTTTGGGTAGAAGCAAAAAGATTTTGAAGGGTCTGTCATGTCATATTAAGAAGTCTGGATTTTCTCTTGTTCTTAATGGAGCACCATAGTAGATCTTTAATTGGAAGTGTGCAGAGTAATATTTATATTTCCAAGCAACAGAACAGAGCAATTGGATAGAAGGAATTCATGAGAGGAGATGTTGAAGAGTGAGCCTGATGACAAGGTTATTTTGGTTGAGGGTTTCCAGGTCTACTAGTTTCCGATGATTTCTGAGCAACTGAAACAGTGTTGGGTACACCCTAGTGGGTATTCAATAAATATGTACTAAATAATATTGAATGAATGGGTCTAACTTGAAAGTCGATGAATTTAAGAAAATTTTAGGAAATTGTAAATACACCAACTAGAATTAGAATGTAACAGGTTATATATAGCTAAGCTCTTGTTTTCCTCTTATTTTTTAAAAAAAATCTTAACTTTTCTGCAGTTTGAATATGGCATGCTTAGGCATCTTTTGTTGCTTTTGTTGCTGTTTGTGTCTAGAATTTATCCTGCTTAGTGTTCATTGGAATTCCTAGATTTGTGGTTTGGTATCTGATATTAGTTTAAGAAAATTATCAGTCATCAGTGTTTCAGAAATTGTTTCTCTTTCTCTCTCTCTTTCTTTTCCTTCTGGTATTTTCTTTACACATGTATGTCACACCTTTTGTAGTTGTATCACAGTTCTTGGCTTTTCTGTTTCATTTTTCTCAGTCCATTTTCTCTGTATTTTTTTTTTGTTTTCATTTTTGACGTTTTTAGTGACATACCCTGAAGCTCAGTCATTCTTCAGCTCAGTCCTGTCTGTGATGAGTCCATCAAAGGTTCTTCATTTCTATTACAATGTTTTTAAACTGTAGTATATCTTTTAATTTTTTTCTTAAAATGTCCAACTCTCTGCTTATATTGTCCACTTGCTCTTACATGCTGTCAACTTTATTTATTAGAGCTCTTAGCATATTAATTACACATGTTTTAAATTTCGGGACTGATAATTCCAACATCCCTATCATATCTGCGGCTGAGGCCCTGATGCTTACTATCTCTTTAAACTGTTTTTGTTTTGTTTGTTTGTTATTTTTTTTATGTTTTGTTTTTTGCTTTTTTTTCTTAGTAGCCAACATTATATATTGGGTAAAAGGAACTGCAGGAAATAAGCCTTTATTAATGTGTTGGCAAGGTGTGGGAGAAAGAAAAATATAGTAGTATGATTAGGTCTCTGTTTTAGTGACTGTGTCTCTGGCCTGTGACCTTCACAAGTGCTTCTCAATCCACCCCTACACCTCTTAGGAGGGACAAGATGGCTGGAGTGGGCTGGAGTTGGGTATTTCCTTTCCCCCAGGTCGGTTGGGCACTAATGAAAGCTCAATGTTTTAGACTCTGGTATGATAGTTTCTTTTGAGGGCAGATCTTGTTAAGAACAAAATTTTCTGACGTATTTTATAATACTTCCTTTTGCCCTCACTCTGCTGGAAGAACCAAAGGATATTCCTCCAGTATTTACTGTGAGAATGTGGTTGAACTTCTGGTGGTAAAACTCACCAAAATGTGGGTGCCCCTATGTTTGGGTCCCTGAAGTTACTGACAATCAGAGCTCTCTACTCTGTGCCTCCACCAATTCATCAATTTCAATTCAGGTTTTCTACCCTTGCAATGGTTCCTGTGAAAGTTTTTGCTGGTGACTCCCTAGTCTAGTAAGTTGTGGCTTTCTGTATTCACCTGCCTTCTATCCAATTTGGGGAAGTAGTTTGCCCTGTGACTTCACTTCTCTGATGGATCTAAGAAGAGTTTATTTTTGTTTTTCAGTTTGTTCAGCTTTTTACTTGCTTTTAGCATAAAGTGACAACTTCTAAGTTCCTTACTTGCTGGGCTGGAAACTCGGCTTGTTTTTAGTAGTAGTGGTATGACATGTTAACTCTGAAACTATTATATGTGCATTCTTGGTATGAGAAAAAAAATTACTGTGGAAAACAAGAGCTAGATTTCTTTTCTTTTTTTTTTTTTGAGTTGGAGTCTCACTCTGTCGCCCAGACTGGAGTGCAGTGGCCGCTCCCGGCCTCCACAGCCTCGACCTGCTGGGCTCCGGTGATCCTTCCGCCTCAGCCTTCCGAGTAGCCGGAATTACAGGCATGCGCTACCATGCCCGGCTGATTTTTTTTTTATTTATTGTAGAGATGAGGTCTTGCCAAGTTGCCCAGGCGG
>CAUYQG010116834.1:0-19857 GCA_963574415.1 Tarsius wallacei
ATAGGTTTAGATAATATGGTGTCAAGGTGATTGTAAGACTTGTGGTCTGTATGACTTTTGTGTATAACAACATGTAGGAATGTATGATGCCTTCGGCCTTGTTAGCTCCCTTTACTCTATGGCAAGCTTGATTAACACCTCTGTGTGGTGTTAATGATAAGAAACGGTGAGATACCTTTGGTAACCAGTGCCAGGAAATGTGAACCATAAATGTCGTTATTAACAAAATGCGGCTGTAACTTAAGTCCTATACAAGGCTCTGCTGGTCACGTGGTCGGTGTGTGGGTACCAACAGCCCTGAACGTATGAAAACAGACTATAAAACCTTGAAGGGCGAGCAGAACCATCTCAGAAAGGCCAGGTTCCACTCCCTGGATTTGAATTCAGAAATAGACTTCTTTCAACCAGTTTTCTGCCTCTCGATTTATTGGTGTCGAGAGTTAGCAGCCAGGTCACTCGGGCTGTAACACTCCAAGTTTGGCTTCCTTTTTGCTCGCCGGCTGGTCTCTCTTTTCCCCCCACGTGCCAGACGCGGAGGCGCCTGAGGTGCTGGTCTTCCCTCAAGGCGCTCACACGGAGCCGGGCAGAGAGACCCGTGGCCTTCAACAAGCTTGGCAGTCAGTGCTCATTGTACACCAGCCCGTGAACAAAGCAATGCCTGCCCTGTGGGGCTGACCCTCCAGTCAGGGAGATGGCCAGTGGGAAAACGTGTCAGGTAGGGGTAAGTCCTGTGAGGTGGGAGAGAGGGGCCAGGGAGCTGTTTTAGATTCTGTAGTCAGGCAAAGCCTCTCTGAGCTGGTGACGTCTGAGTGGGGGCCTGAATGAAGTGAGGGGCAAGCCCTGCAAATAACTGACAGTGCATGAGCCTGTGAAAAGGCCCTGAGGCAGCAGGAAGTCATGGGACCTGTGAGGTGTGAGGAAGGGAGGAGAGTTGAAAAACATGTGGGTGATGGGAGTGGTATCCAAGGGCCGGATCATAACAGGCTTTCTAGGCTGTGCGAGGACTTGAGATTTTGTGCTAATTGTGATGTGAAGCCCTCTGAGGGTTTGAGCAGGAGGGGGCAGGATCTGACTGCTGTGTAGAGCATGGCCCGCCCGTCAGGAGTCAGTGGTCTGGGCGGTGGGAACCACGTGTTGTCGGAAGGAACGTGATTATGTGGGTGCAGGTGTGCTCTGACGCTGCTGCTCAGCACCGTCCGTTTAGAAACCACCAGCAGAGAAGGAGCTTGCTCTGAGCGTCACAGTCAGCTTGCGTCTTAGCTTCGTGGGCATTCGTCTCCTCTTCTGATAATGAGGGACCGGGTCACCTGATGAGTTGAATCCAGGAGGGCAGCAGGACGGGGAGCTCATGTTTACTGACTGCTGCTTTGTGACGGGCACCAGCCAGGGGCTTTTCTGCGTCACCAAGTCACTCCTGACCAGAACACCCAGCTAGTCCCAGTCGGGCTTCAAATGTGGCCTCGTGAGTCTGCAGGACAGGTCCTTCCAGAATCCATAGAGCAAGTCAAGATGCCTTTCTGGCTTTGTGAAAGCGTGACAGGTGGCTCATGGATTTGACAGAGATCCTGACAGGGTTGGGAAGACAGACATGACTAGCGTCACAAACGTCCAAAGTGTTTACAAGCTGGTACCCAAGTATAAACAGTATTCTCTGGGGACGGTAGAATGCAGTGTGTCCTTGAATGTCCTATCAAGAAGGCTGAGTTGAGGTTAAGTCAAGTCATTGAAAAAGCATCTCAGATGAGTGAGAAAGCAAAGAACCGAGCTCGTGGGCCTGTTCTGAATGGCACTTTCCCAGCAGGTTGCAAGATAGTGGACTAATGCCCATAACCCTCAGATGCTCTGGCTGCCCAGACCAGGTCTGTGGTTTCCTGGAGGCAGTGACAACCAACGGAAGTCAGATATGACGGTCTCCCATTGCCCAACTGCTGAGCTGTGACTAGGGCATTCCTGATTGAGTATGGGCGTCCTGACTGTGGTGAAAGCAACCCATTTGGTTATAGCTGTGATTGTGAAATGGAGTGATGCAGATTCCAGGGCCAAGCCCAGCTTCGCTGTTAAGCGACGGAAGTGGACTGCTGAGGTTATAGGTCCTCTCACTCGGGCCGTCGTTGACCTGTGTAGATCTAGCCACCTGCTAGGCTTCAGTGGCGGACGAACTGGTTGAGTATCTTTCCGGGACTAGGTTGGGGAGTTGGGAGTTCCCAAGACCCCCTTTCGTCTCCTCTCGTGAGGATCAGGACTCACAAAACTCAGAAAAGTTTTTTGATTATGATTATGGTCTATTACAGCAAGAAGACGCAGACTGAAATCAGCAAAAGAAAAGGGCATAGAGTCCAGGAGAGACAAGGTGCGAGTTTCCAGTTGTCCTCTCCCAGTGGAGTCACACAGCGCTTAATTCTCCCAGCCACGATATGTGACATCGTATGAAGTGTTGCAACCCAGGGAAGCTCACCTGAGTTGTGGTGTCCAAAGTGTTTATTGGGGGTCAGTCATGCAGGCCTGGAGCACCAGGTCTCAAGACTTACCTCCTCAGTCTCCAGCACCCCTAGACATCATAGGGACACAGTGTGACTCAAAACCCCAGGCATAGGAAATCTGGTGTTCACCTTAGATCTCACTATTAGCAGGGACTGTGTGGCCCAAGGTCTCAGATAGACAGAGACACTCTCATCAGGCAGGGTATTTCATGGCTCAGAGGTTATTTCCCAGCCATTCAAGGGCCAGTCATGAGGATCTCTGGAACGTGCAGGGTTTGGGGCAACCCAGGCCAGTGTGCAGTTGGGGAAAGGGTTTGCGGCAAAGAGGCCCCTCTCTCTGGTGGAACCAACCCCTGTGCCATGTCATCGTGGGACTGGAGAATACCCCATGGCACTGAGAGTCTCTGGCTTTCCATCTCTCTGTGTGCAGGGGACCCAGTCCCAGCGTTAGCCTGCACCAGCGGTATGCCCTAGTTCTGGTCTGAGGCTGCAGCTGTCTTGGCTGGAGCCTGGAAGTGAACACCTCCTGCCCAGTGCGGTGCCCACATGCTGCAGCCCCAGGGCCATGAGGCCCGCACTGAAGCATTCAGGTGGGCGCCCCAGCCAGCCTCAGGTGCACCCAGCTGCTCCCTGCTCATGTCTGTCATTTCTCTCTCCTGACAGTTTTGTGATCAACACGGGGGACTCCCAGATGGACTCCAGCACCACTGTGTCTGAGGCGGCGGCCGAAGAAGTGTCTCTCTTCAGCATGACAGACATGATTCTGTTTTCACTCATTGTGGGTCTCCTGACCTACTGGTTCCTCTTTAGAAAGAAAAAAGAAGATGTCCCTGAGTTCACCAAAATCCAGGCCACGTAAGTGACCGGCTCAGTCTCCTCTCTGCCACTCCTCTCTCCATTCCAGGCAGCGTCTTGCACAGGGCCTCAGGCCGAGAGAAGCAAGGTTCCTCGCAGCCGTTTGGGGTTGAGTCTTGTATTTTGCCTTGTTGGTGGATTGTGCTTCACATCTGCCTTAGAAATCCCTCATGTTTACACAGCACCTCAGAGTCTGTAAGGCCCTTTTATGTCTGCTGCTGCTTTGAACTTCACGGGAACCATTCCGTAGAAGATGCCATTTATAGATTAGGAACTTGGGGTCATCAGCCAGCAGTGGCAGCACTGGAGCCGGAGCCCTGTCTTTATTTTGCCCCAAGCCCAGCAACCCTTCCATTTTTTAAACATGGGATCATAGAGATGCCTTTTTGCGTGGAATCACACAGTGAGACAGTCACTCCCTTTCCATTTTCGTTCAGTCCTTTTGATTACTGACAAGAAGGGAGTCATGGTTTCTTGCTAGTATGTCTTTAATGCCTAACGCTCATCAATTTCTCTCTTGAATGAGGGAGCCACGTAAAGCTTAGAACCTTGGGGAGGGACAGTGTCAGGCTTGACTTCACTCTCATTGTTTTGTTTTTATTTTACTGATGTTTTAAAAATCTTCATTAAAAGTCTCCTTTTAAGAATAAGTAAAAAAGATGGATTCGTTTGAAGAAAAATATGATGGAGATAATAGTAGAGATGGTATGCCGCTGGGAAAAAGTGATGGTGAAGGTGTGGCTAAGTGACTCCACTCCCGTCTCCCCAAGATTGATTTCCACAGGCCACGTGGAAAAATCATTCTCCAGACTTCAGGGTCCTGCAGCCAGAATCATTTTCTTGCAGTGACTATTGGCTGTGTTTAACCCCAGCCTCAGACTCCAGAGGCTGCAGCCAGGTTAAAATGGGGATCGGCACAGCCCTGCCCCGGGGACCCCTGAATTTGGCAGGGGGCAGGCTCAGGACAGCTTTGGGACCTTTCCAGGCGGGAACATCCTACACCAGGCAGGGGAGCGTGCAACTCACAGCAAGTTCCGACTCCTTCTTCCAGTCTGGGTAAAGCTTCCTCTCCTGAAAGTGACAGTTTTCAAACGTTAAAGCGGATATTCACAGAGCACAATTCTTGTATCATTGACAGGGCATTAGTTGTTGTTGGTTTTTTTTGAGTTGGAGTCTCACTCTGTCACCCAGGCTGGAGGGCAGTGGCACACTCCCGACCACCGCAGCCTCAACCTGCTGGGCTCCAGCGATCCTTCCGCCTCAGCCTTCCAAGGAGCTGGAACCACAGGCACACGCCACCATGCCCTGCTAATTTATTTATTTATTGTAGAGCTGAGGTCTTGCCACATTGTCCAGGCTGGTCTCGAACCCTCGGGCTCAGGCAGTCCTCTCGCCTCGGCCTCCCAAAGTGCTGCGATTACAGGCATGAGCCATCGCACCCAGCCGGCATTAGTTGTGGATCTGTAAAAACTGGGTTCAGGCCAGGTATAGTGGCTCACGCCTGTAATCACAGTCAGCCTGGGCAACTGAGCAAGACTCTGACTTAAAAAAAAAACAACAAAAAAACTGGGTTCAATCTTACCTTCATTACTGATTTACTGAGCAAGTATTTACTGAGGCCCTACCTGTAATGTCCCAGACTCTGTCCTGAGGTTTGTGGCTTCAGTTCCAAATAAAATAGATGAATGCTGTTTTCATGAAGCTTGTACTCTCGTGCTGGGCAAACCCTAGGCAAGACCCTGAACTTCGCTCTGGCTCAAGTTTCCTCATCTGCTAAGTGAAGGCAGTAACCTCTGTCTCATAGGGCCCTCGTGAGTTTTAAATGAGGTAAAGTTTATAAGCTCTGCTAGTACTGTTCATGGCACATAGTAGCTGCCTACTGTTTGTGTCAGAATGTATTCTGTGCCAGGCACTTTGCTGGGCACTGAAAGGACCACAGAGGTGACATTTACATTAAAGAAGCTGGGAAATTAGGCCATTGGAAGGGTCTTTTTAGAAATGGCTTATGAGATGCTTTAACATGCATCGTCTAATCAGGTCCTCCTTGCAACAGCACCACGCATTAGGCAGCGTGGGCCGCCTTATCTGTCCTCCTGGAGGGGTTATGTGACATGTCCAGGGCCAGGTAACTGGAGAGTTGCAGGTCCAGGTGGAAGGCACAGGCTCTAGGAGCTCAAAGAAGGAATTCCCTCAGGTGGGGGATGGGACAAAGTCCTGCAGGAGGCGTGTTGAGCAGGTCCTTGAAGGTGGGGCCACACCCCAAGGCTGAGAGGACTTGGGGGCAGAGGGCCTGAGGTAGGAAGGGCAGGTATGCTGGAATCCAGCCTGTGCCCCTCTGCTGGGGCAGAGTGCATTCCCAGTGTGGGGAGGTATTTTTGCCCGAGGTCGGGGGACTAGTGTCCAGGTCCCAGCTTCCCAGCTGGCCCTGCTTCCCTCACCTGTGAAACGGAAGCACTGCCTGCTCCGAGTGAGGATGTGGGTGGACCGTGGGAGCCTGGGGCTGCCGCCGGGGGAGGCGGCTTGTTCATCCTTCCTTGTCTGTTCTCACGTCACCTCTCTGACCTTGCGAGATGAACGTGGAACGAAACTTCTAGGCTATGAGACCTATGAAGTCGAAAGTGTTTATGTTTTGCCGATTTTGTTTCTTTTTGCTGGGATACTGCAGCCCTCTTTCCCTGCTCATAACCATAATTATGACTCTCTTTCTGACCCTCTTTCTCACCTCTTATTGTATCACGTTGGATGCCTGCTGTGGCCAGGGTTTTACACAGACACTATGCAGGGGAGACATTTACAGTGCAGTGGTTAACTTCTGAACCCTGGAGTCGGGTGATGAAGGTTTGAATCCTGACTCTACTGCATGTGAGTCACGCGATGTTGGCCAAGTTATTTAACCTTTCTAAGCCTGCGTCCTCAAATGTAAACTGAGGGTAGTAATAGCCCTTACCATACAAGGTTGTGAAAATTAAGTGAGATAAGCCACAGTAGAGCTCTTTGTCCAATTCTTGGTACATGGTAAGTCCTCAGATGTTCTGTATTATTAATTTTATCGTTATTAACATCCTCCCTAATCTTACAAGTGAAGTGTCCTCCAAGGAAGAAACTGAAGCCTCACTGTCGATTGAGAGCTTGCCTGAGGCCGCCTAACTTCTAAGTAGCCAGGCCCGCTTTCGAGTGAGGTCTGTGTGCTCCACACCCTTGTTCTTTCTCCTTTGCCGTGCTGCCTTCAGTCCCATAAGACACTATAAATATACCTACTAGGTGAGTGTCCCTTATCCAGAATGCTTGGGACCAGAAGTGTTTTGGATTATGGATTCTTTTGGATTGGGGAACATGTGCATATATTTACCCACTGAGCCTCCCTAATCCGAAAATCCTAGGTCCAGAATGTTCCAAGGTGCGTTTTCTTTGCACATCAATCATGTCAGGGCTCAAAAAGTTTCGGCTTTTGGAGCATTTCAAATTTCCAGATTAGGGATACTCAACCTGTATTTCCAAGAAAATGGAGACTCAGAGAGGTTACTTAGCTGCAGCTGGGCCTCCAGCCTGGGCCTCCTAGTCTAAATCCCACATCAGCGTCCCTGGCTGCTTGTATTTTCATGAGCACTGGTAGTTTCTGCCACAGCTCAGAGCTGTGGGAAATGACGTGGCTATCTCAGGACTTATCAACATAGTCTCTGGTGGCTTCTGGAATACAGATTTTAAGTCTTTTACGGCTGTAGCCACCTGGGAGGTGGTGTGCTAATGAGCACGAAACCTTTGGGCGGGGATATTTTTAAACCAAACCATTGAGCCAACCATTGTCTGACCAGCAAGCACGTTGAATGGCAGGAAACAGACATTGGAAGCGTATCTGCAGTGTCCCCGATGCAGCCCTAGACTTCAAGGTCCATGTGCTGGCTTCTGCGGCCCTCACCACCTCAGGAGCCCGGTTGTTCTCTGCTGCCACTGTCCTTGTGTGGCTGATAGAGACGCCACCTGAGTCACTTCCAGGCAGCTTGTTCTCTCCATCACTCCAGGAGGGCACTCGGGACAGGGTTTGCTCTCAAGGGCCTGGGGATGGGAGAGGGTTTCATACACCTCTTAAAGCAGACATTGCTCTTAGTGCTTCTCCCCGGCAGAGTTCCAGCTCGTGAACAGCGCTGTGGAGCTGGAGGGCGGCATCTGTCTTTCTGGGGAAGAGGGATGGGGAGGGGTTGAGCATGATTCTGAAAATCCTGGTTAAAATCTTGAGGTTCATCAAGTCAGACAAACATTTATGTCCTTTGTGTCAAACGCTTGTGACCGAAAGTTCCGTAAAATGGGTCCCTGTCGTCCAGTCTTACGGGAAGGGCAGTCTCACGAACAGATACATCCAGAACTTGCTGTGCCGGGAACAATCGTGTTAAAAAGGGTCAGAGAAGCCCAGGAGGAAGGGATGGGTTCTGCCAGGGATTGGGAATGACTTTAGAGAGAAGGCGACACTTGAGTTGAGCCTTGAAGGTGGAATAGGATTATGGCAGACTGAGATGGTGTTTCTTTAGGCCCAGACAGGAGACGGACCACGATGTGTGGGATGGATGGTGGGGCTCAGTTTGGTGGGATATGTGCTTAGGATGGGATGGAGACTGCGGAGTGTAGAAAATGCAGCTGGAGAGGAAGGTTGGAGCTGACCCAAGAGAGCTGTGGGTGCTCCTTGGGGGTGTGGATAGTATTCTGTTGACCCTGATTTCAGAATGGCCCCATGGAGGATGGAGGGAGGCCGGGAGACAGGTTGAGGGGCCATTCCCGGAAGTGGGTCCAGCCAGCAGTGATGAGGCCTGAAAAGAGAGTCCTGGGGGTTGGAGGGAAGTACAGTGAAGGCAGTTGATTGCCCAGCAGCGGGGAGAGGTAGCAGAGGCTCCTGGAATAGGTGGAAACTGAGGCTGAGCTGCGCACCCAGGTGCAGGAGCAGTCTTGGAAGGGAGACTCGGAGATAGAGTTTGGGGATCCTTCTGAGGCAGATAGGACCGGGGAGTTGAGCCAAACCCAAATTTAAGAGATTTTTGGATGCAGTGGGGGGTGGGGCACAACTGGAGAAAAAGACTTCAAGGTTGTTAGACGAGAAACAGTGGAATCCAGTTAAAAATTTTTTGTTTGAGACTGAGGCAGCTACAGTTAGCAGCGTTAGGCCACTCACACCTCCTCTCCCTGGTCTCTGGTCCTCAGGAGCGACTTGCAGAAACGAGGGAGCAAGAGGCCAGGGAGGGCCCAGAAGGGACGGCCGGCCTCAGGAGGGGCTCCATCCAGCCCAGGTTGCGTCTGGGGTATTGTGTGAGGTGCTTCAGGATTCACTTTTCCCTGTGGTTGCACCATTTATTGAGCACAGTTAGTCATTCTTTTCCCGCCATGCTTCGGCGTCGTCACTGGTACCAGTTGGGTGACCGTGTCTGTCGGGTCACTTTCGAGACTTGCTGTTCCGTTCTGTTGATCTGTGTTGTATTTTCTCACCAATGACATGATTTTATAGTCAGGAAGCTGCCTCTGGAAGGTACACCGGTGTTGCCTCTATCAGCCACACGAGGACAGTGGCAGCAGAGAGCACCCAGGCTCCTGAGGTTCTGATGCCAAATCTAGACTGGTGGTGAGGGCCGCAGAGGCCAGCACACCTGGCACACTGTGATTTTTGTAGTCACACTCGTCAAAACCTGATGGCATTGTGGTTGGAACTGGATTGAACCTATAGATTAATTTGGGAAGAGTTGGCATCCTAGTACAGAGGCTTCTAGTTCATGAACATGGTTTGGTCCTTCCAGGGGAGGTGGTCTTTTGACTGTAAAAGCAATTAAAGGCTCGTTAAAGAGGAGTGGTTACCAGCGGCAAGTTCTCCTTAATAATATCAGCAGTGGTAATAATAATAAGTGACTCTTTCATGCTCACTCCCACTCACTCAGCTTTTACCTCTGTCCAGAGCATTCCATGCCGGGGCTGCGCCTGCCCTGAGGAAGCCTGGGGGATGCTGGCTCCCGCTGGAGTCCCAGGCTCCCAGGGCCTTCCCTGTGCCCGGCTGCTTTGCGTGTGCATGAGACACAGCGCTCTGCATGGAGCACCCTCGTGGTGGACAGGTATTGGTGTGTGTTTCTGCTCCCAGGGTACAGAGGGAGCATCCGCTCCCGCCACCTGTCTGGGTCCCCAGCTTAGTTGGGGCCACCTGTCAGTGTGAAGCGACTCAGAGAGTGGCTGTCGGGTTACCAAATTCCAGCTCTGTGTGTGTGACTGCCTCCAGAACAGACTGTGGCCACTGGCTGGATTTGGCACCCACAGTGCTTTTTAAAATATTTTAATTAGAATATTTAAAAGTCTGGCAATTTCGCATAAAAACCCAGACTTGTAGCTTCTTTTCAAAAAAAAAATATCAGGATCTGGTCACTGGGCCCACGGTGGTGCTGCCAGCAGTGGCAACAGCCAAGTTGCAGCCTCCTTACCCCACCTTCTTGCCGTGCTCCTATCTGTCACCCCTGACCCTGAGACACTCCACAGGGCCCCTGCATCCACCCCCGCTTCACTCCTGGAACCTCAGGGTGTTTTAAAGAAAAACAAAGCTTTTTATTATGGAACATTTCAAGCAAACACCAAGTGTGGAACGCAGGAGAGTGGGCCCTGTGCACTCGTCACCCAGTGTTTATAGTTACCCACCCCTGGCCAATCTTGTTTCTTTCTGCTGTCCCTTATCCCACCACGCCTGGGTTATTTTAATGCAGTCCTCAGAAATCTTATCATTTCTTCCTAAAATCTCCAGTCTCTTAAGATTCCAGGGCTCTCCTTTTTGAACATTACACAGGGCCGTCCTCACACCCCTGAAAGAGTCTTCAGCTTCGTCAGGTACCCAGGCAGCATTTGTTTGTAGCTCCCTGACCGACTAGTGTTTCATTTTAATTTTTTAACATTAAAAAAACTCAATATCTAAACAAGACCCACACTCTGTAATTGATTGATAAATTTTACTCATCTCTTTCAGGGGAGGCAGGTCAGGTATATTAAGTTATAATTTAGATGTGGTAGAATTCCCCTTCTTAACGTGCATGGTGTGGTGACTCTTGAACGATTTGTGCAGTTATGTAATCAGTATCACAGTCAAGATGTAGAATATTTTGTCACTCCAAAAAGTTTCCCCTGTGTCCTTTTGCAGTCAGTCCTCCTTCCAGCCCTCAGCCTCTGGCAGCCACTGGTCTTACTTCTGTTCCTGTAGTTCAGCCTTTTCCCAAATGTCACATACATGGAACTGCATAGCTACCGCTTGTTTTGCTGGCTGCTTTTCGTTAACGTAATGTTGAGTCCCTTTTCGTTCCTAGGCTTCCCTTCCGTCCATTTCTTCCTTGCGGTGTGTTTGTGTGGAAGAAACCACAGCATTTGTTTCACTGAGTTTCCCACGGTCTGGATTTTGCTGATTGTGTTCCACTGGGGGTTGCTTTTGAAAAGCCACAAAAGATCTCCTTTTTCTAAGTGACCTTCATTTTGGGGCCTGCTCTTGACAGAAAGCTCAGGAGAGCTGGGGGTCAAGGCTGCCCGCCTCACGTGTATCCATTTTTATCTCATAAAAAGTGGGGATTGGTTTGAATTTCCACTTCCTGTCTGGGTCCTGCCAGAGCCACCTGTTGGTACCGAGAGATGGAAAGCAAAGCAGAGGTCTTGCCTCGTGCAGTTTAGGGTCACTTTTTCCATAGTGTGGCCCTTGGCTCCTCTACACACGAGGAGAGAAACAGAGTGAGCCACAAGAGGAGAACATCCAGGAGACAGCGTCTGTGGCCACGAGAGTGGACCAAGCCTCCTGCCACTGGAGAAATGGCTGGGAAAGGGCCCAGAGTGTTTCTGCCACCTCCACAAGCACTGGTCCGGGCTTCTTGCTGCCACCTGACTACCGAGGGAACTTCACCTGCCTTTCCTTCTTTTCCTGGCCCCTGATGAGATCGGGGTGGGTGTGCTTTCTGACCAGTGCCTGAAGCTCCAAACATGGCTGTCTAGGACAGCAAAAGAGCACGCCCCGGCAGCCCTCTGACTTCACTGGGTGCTGCCAGGGCACTTGGTGCTGTGGGGTGGCTCCTTTTCCATGTACCAAGCATGCAGGGCACAGAGGAAAGAGCAGAGTATCCTCAGGGGCTCCCGTGCAGTTGGGGGAGATGAGAGTGGCACGGTGTGATGTGTCTCTGACAGCCGAGGGCGGTGGGAATGCAGCGGAGGGGCACCCCCACTGGGGATATGCCGGGACTGAAGAGCGCCAGATGAGGCGGGGAGACCAAGCAGGAAACTGGGGAAGGCCTGCGTGTGCAGAATCCCAGAGGCGAGGCCTGCTCTAGGAAGGGCACATCTTGGTAGCGCCCAGGTGTAGGTCTCCACGGGAGTCAGGAGTCATGGGGGTAGTCAGAGGCCATGAAGGGAGTTGGGCCACCAAAGGAAATGGTCACATGGAGAGTTAGGGATCATGAAGGGAGTCGGGGGTCATGAAGGGGACTGGCACAGAAGGGGATCTTGGGGCCTTCCTTGAGGTGTGGAATTTTTCCTGCGTTATTGAGGTATGTTTGACGGATAAAAATTGTATACGTTTAAAGTGTATACTGTGATGTTTGTTTGTTTGGTTTTTTTTTTAGTTGGAGTCTCGCTCCGTCACCCAGGCTGGAGTGCACTGCACACTCACGGCCACCCCAGCGTCGACCTGCTGGGCTCTAGCGATCCTTCCACCTCAGCCTTCCAAGTAACCAGAATTATAGGCGCATGCTATCATGCGCAGCTAATTTTCTTATATATTGTAGAGACGATGTCTCGCCAAGTTGCCCAGGCTGGGCTCGAATCCCCGGGCTCAGGCCATCCTCTCGCCTTGGCCTCCCAGAGTGGCGGGATTATAGGCGTGAGCTGCCGTGCCTGGCCAGTGTGATGCTTTGATATACATTATCTTAAAACCAGGTGCATGGCTTGCACCTGTGGTCCCAGCTACACAGGAGTTCAAGGTGGGAGAATCCCTTGAACCCAGGTTCCAGCGAGATGACATAGTGAGACCCCATCTCTTTCTTTTTTTTTTTTAAAGCAGGATTTATTGAGAGGGCAGAAAAGCTCCCACAGTGGGAGGGGACCCAAAGGGGTTGCCCGAGACCCCAGCTCTTAGAAAAAAAGATATACTTGCCTGTTACCGATGGGGAGCTTGGGAAGGCTTTTGCAGGAGGGCAGTTTCCCGAGAGCAATGGTCCCATGAAGTGCTGCGTGGAGTCGGGTTGGAGGGAGCTGACCTGGAAGCGGGAAGACGGGCGGGAGGCTGTTGACCTTGGCCCGGCAGACGTTGATGAGGGCCCTGTGCCAAGATGGGCAGCAGAGTGCACATGCAGGAGGGGCGTGGGATCAGAGAGGGGATTCTGGGCCAGGGCTTTTGAAAACAAACTTCTTGGGCCCTTACAGTCCACAGAGGGAATGTTCTTGTCCTCATGTACACGTGGCAATGCTGATTCAAGGAGATGGTGAGCGACCTGGCCAAGGCTGACAGTCGGCAAGTGACAGCAGGGATTCCGGCCCAGGGCTGCACACATCCCACCTCTGCCCTTGTTCCTGCTGACCCCCGCCCGGCTCTTGTGATGGCTTCCCCACTCGTGCCCTTTGATGACACTTGATGGCAGGGCCCCTTGGTCTGTGACAAGATCGGATCTCTTGGTGTCACAGGGGATAGCCTTTTCCCTCTGTCACTGATGGGCTGGACAGCCCTAAGCAATTCCTTGGACGCCAGTCTCTCCTCTCTATCTCCTGAAAAGCAGAATTGGCCCTAGCCAACCCCTGACTAGTCTGGGTCACTGCCAAGGGGATTCTTAGGTCTCAGATAGCTGTCTCAAGTCCGTGTGTGGGTGGGGCGGGCTGCCTGGGTGATGGCAGGTTTTCCGGGCTGTGTGGACTTGCTTGTGGGGTCCTGATCTGTAGGTTTGGAGAATATGAGGGGGTGGGCATGAGGGAGCCGCCGCTCCCTAGAGCCTTAGATCACCCTGATAGCCAGGCCCCAGGAACCTGGGAAAGGCTGTGAGAGGCACACACCAGTGACCTTGTGAGCTGTACCTTGGCTGACACAGGGTGGGGCGGGGGAAGTGCAGCCTTGCTCAGGGGGAACACATGGGCTCCCGGGTGCTGGGCCGCTGAGGCTTTGGGCTTTCACAGGCCTGTGGTTGAATCACCGCCTCACCCCCAGCCTCACTGCCCTGTCAGTGGGGATAGAAGGCCTCATCTTCACAGGGCAGTGAGGTTAAATGAAATAAAATACAAAGCTCGTTGAACACTGGCTGGCATGTAGGAGGCACTCAGTAAACAGCGGTTCCCTTCCTTTTTTTGTCTTTGACCTGTGGTCTCTCCCACCTGCTTTTCCCTTCTGCCTGCCTGAGGCCAGCTATGTTAGGAGGCAGCAGCCCTCATGGCATGTCCAGTAAAGCCCTGAGGGCTGGTGGTGGACAGAGCTGCTGGCTTTTGCTTAGGCTCCAGCAGATCGCTTTCCATTTCCACCAAAGGCAGGTCTTTCAAGCCCTCAGCCCGCGCCGCAAGTCTCAGGAACCTGGGCCCGCTTAGTGGGGCTGTCTTCCGCAATGGAGGCACCAAACTGACCCTCCGTCCTGCCACAGCAGTCTGTCCTGGCCCTGCTGCCACTGTGCACCTGTGCCTCAGCCCCTTCCTCCTCTCGCTGTGGAGGCCTGTTACCCTGAGGCCTGGAGAGCTTGGCTGCCAGATGCAGGCTCTGGGAGGGAGCCGGTCCAAAGCAGCTTCCCATGTGTAGCCAAGGGCAGGGTGAAGTCCCAAAAGAAATCAGTTCCGCTCTGCAGAAAAGTAAATTTGATTTGCAGTTTTCAGAAATGCTTCCCAGTGTCATCTGGGACTGGAACAAAATGAATCACACGTCTTGGTTCATCTGAGTCCAAGTGACTCAGTGCTTTTCCCCGCCCTCCCTTGGTCTCCCCACATAGTAGACTGCCGCTGACTTCTCAAGCCTAAACCAGAGACTCCTGCTCCCAATTTAGGAGTGGAGAGGCCTAATTGGAACCTTGCGTGCGGCCATTCTGAAGCCACGTGGTCACTGGGCTCTGTGCCTGGGCCAGCTGCTGCCCCTGCATGGCCAGAGCCTTGGACTTTCTGATGGGCTGTTTGCACTTGGGAACCTCTGAAGGATGTACCTTAAGACAGGACATCACTTTGCTGGGCTTTTCCCGACAGCCATGGTGGGAGGGGAAGATGTGCCCTTAATGGCACACAGGACGCTCTCAGCTGACACGGACCCAGTGTCTTGGGCTCTGTTTCTCTGCCGTGCTTTTGTGTAGGGGAAGATGGGGACCAGATCTAATTTAATATAATCGCAAGGCGTCTGGGCTGTGGGATCAGTGTGGCTTCCCTTGTGGAGAAATAGCCCTGCCATAGCAACCTGCAAACTGCCTTCCGGAGTCTAGAAGAGCTTTATTCAGCAGACATGACTTCCTTTTTTTTTTTTAATGGGAAAGGGGGAGGGTGTAGGGAGAAGGGCTCTGATATAAACAGTTGCCAAGGAGACCAGAGTCAGGGCTGGAAAGGTTTTCTCCTTTCCTCGGTCCATACTGAAGGAGGAGGGGGTGTGTGCCCAACCGCAGGGGATCATGGGAGGCTTCCGTCTTGAGTCCTGATTCTTCCCTGCTGGAGCTGCCAGATGTTGCAGAGTTCTCAGACTGGTGGGGACAGATGCAGGCCAGAGCTCAGAAGGATTCCAAGAGGACTTTGGGGTGTCTGGGACTCAAGTCCACGGGCCCGGGCAGCTTCCCCACCAGCACGGCATAGAGAATGGACAGAGCCGAACTTTCTGTCTGCTGGCTCCTGGCAGGTTTCCAGGAGAGAACCGTAACCTTCCTTTTTCCTTAAGTCCTGGAGCTGGGAGTGAGGAGCCATGGGGTGCACATACTCATCTCCGCAGGACGAGCCCGCCCTGAGAAGGTCAGTTCCCCACACGGGCCCTAGCGGCAGACTGCCTTGATGGCTCCTTGGGCGGGGGACACCTGCATCCACGCTCGAGTGTGGCGGGACCTCCTCCTGGGCAGGGACACACTGGCGGCATGAGGATGCTGCTGAGTGGAGTTGACCGCCAGAATCAGGCACTCCCAGGGACGATCTCTGCAGTCCCCAGTGGGGGGCGGAGGGTTGGCCCGGCTGGGCATGGGCACTGATGGTGGTCCTGGATCCATGGGCCGCATTTCCCTGGTTCCAAAGGAAAGGATTTGGACTGGAAGCCAGGAAGGCCCCATTCACCTACTGTGAAGGGTCAGGTTCCCTCTGCACATCCAGGTGTGACGCGCTCAGATGTGGTAGGGCCAGTTGAGAGCAGCCCGAGGTGTGGACCCCTCTGGCTGAGCAGGCTGACTCTGCTTGTCTAACCCTACAGCAGGGACTTGGGTGGGGAGGGGCTTCCTCGCACTCCTCAGGCAAGATGGATCTAACTGGCAGGAATGGAAAATAATTGCACATGCTTTGTTCCTCAGTCTCCTTGGGTTCTCTTTTCCTAGACTGCTCTCTGGGCAGGATCTCTGAAGGCAGCCGTGGAGCTGAGGGGAGAGGGTGGAGGGTTCTTCCTGTCCCCTTGGGGCTGAGGGACCAGCTCTGGACCTCGGAAGGGTTCTTCTTGGGAGAGCGCTTGCCCTGGGGTCAGAGAGGGCTGCACACACCCTCTGCTGTCCAGACCAGGCTTGCCCGGAGGGTTCCCCCTCCTCTCCCAGATCAGCCAGCCTGGAATTCTGCTTTGTCCAGCCATGTCAGGAGGTCACGCAAGGCCCTCCTCCCTGCCCACCCCACCGGACTGCGGTCAGGGGCCCCGGCAGCCTGGCTCCCGGGGCTTTCTCTCTCGGGAGCCTCTTCCTGTCTCTGAGAACAGAGCCCGGCTCTTCCAAGAGGCCTTTCCTGGTGTCTTCAGCCGTAAGCGCTGCTCCCTTTGAAGCCCTGGCCCGTGCCGTCCGTCCGTGTGGTCTCAGCACGTGCTGCCTTGTGCTGCCGGGCGTCTTTGACATCCCAGACTGACCCCACAGCTGCCTCTTCCAGAGAGCTCCCTTCTCTCCCCTGGGGGCTGCCCCCTGTTCCGGGGGCCGTGCCAGACACCGGGAGAGGCTGCGGAAGTCCAGATGCCACTCTTCAAGTCGGAGGAATGTGGGGCCGTGAGAGGGGTAGGGCCTGTCCGATCACGGGCCTGTCTGGTGGCAGAACCAGGACGAAGCCAAGTCTGCTGCTCATGTGCGGCCCCTCCCATCCCACTGGGATCCTCCTCAGAGCCCACCTTCTCACGGCCAGAGGATTGGCCCCTGTCTAGTCTCCTGCCCTCGGTGCCTGGCACAGTGCCTGCCCTGCCCCCCGGGCTGGCATGTGTTATCTGTAGGCGCAGGGAAAGCCACCTAACACTCATGGGGTGCTGGGGTTTGCCCTTATTCCTTTCTTCAGCAAGTCTGTAGATCCACCTTGCTGGAGATGGAGCTTCGTGGAAGCGTCTGTCCTTTAAAAAGTGACAGGAGTTGGCTTTTCAGCCGATTCCAGACCCTCGCAAAGGTGGAGGAGTGAATGAGGAGTGTCCCCAAAGGCCTATCAGTCTGCCTATGCCCACCTCATGCTGGGCAGGGGACTCAGGACTGATCACCCAAGGAGCTGCTGTGTCCCAGACATGGCACTCGTTGCAGACACACACAGACATCGCCTTCAAAGTTACTCAAGCCAGGCCTCAAATTAAGCAACTGGAAGACTCGGAAGAAAGGTACTGTGACAGACGTATGTGCTGTAGCGAAGAGGTGACCTTGCTGTGTGGAGGGCTGGGACGGTTGCCAGGAAGAGAGGCTTGAGGTTCTGTTGGGAAGAACGAATAGGAAGAAGTTAGAGGGAGGGTCTTCCAGGCCCGGAGGTGCCACATGGCAATGTGAGTGGGCTAGTGTGGCCCAGAGAGGCTGGGGGCGGAGTGACAGGATGTGGGCCGGGCCACAGGGGGGAGAGGCATTCGGAATCAGTGGCCGCCTTCCCCTCGTGGAGAATGTCTTCTCTGATGTGGGTCTCTAGTCAGGACTCGGCTGTCCTAATTATCCGTATTGTTGGAGGCTTCACATCAATCAGTCTATCTACATGTACAACATTTCTTCAAAACTAATTTTTATTTTCTTATCACCCAAGCATTACCTGTGCCTTGTAGGGGAAAAAAGGGCAAGAGAGTTGGGAAGATAAATTAGCCAAAAAAATCTATGGAAGACTCACAATCCCTCAGCCTCTGGAGGGAACAACTCTCTCCTAATGTTGGATATTTGAGTCCCTCTCCCCACTTTTAAACTATACAGTGCATTTTTAGTTATAATTATAAAATCATAACTACCAGCCCGGGCAACTTGGCAAGACCTCGTCTCTACAATAAGTCAAAAATCAGCCGGGCGCGGTAGCGTGCGCCTCTAGTTCCAGCTACTTGGAAGGCTGAGGCGGAAGGATTGCCTGAGCCCAGCAGGTCGAGGCTGGGCAACAGAGGGAGACTCCAACTCAAAAAAATAAAAATTATAATAAAATTATATTTAATTAAAATTACAAAATAACGTGAAAACATAAAAATTTAGGAAAACGAAGGAAACAGTGTCACTTGTTATCCTGACCCTTAAAGGTTCTCTCTGAAGATGCTGATGTATTTCTCTTTGGATCCCTTTTCTGTGATTACTTAATGGCGGGCGTTCAGTTTTTTAAGGACACATTTTATCATTTTCCTTTTTTCAGTCGTACGTAATACCTATAAGAGCTGGAGTGTGAGGGAAAGTGAGCACAACTGTAGCTTGATTTTGGCCTGGTTTTAAATATTGTCATTTTACGTTTCCATCGGAGCCTCTGCTGTGATACATCTAGATACTGTGAACTGGCAACAGCTGAGAAATTGAGAAAGAAGAGATCCATGTATGTGAATTTGCCAAAAACTGTAGCCTTTTTAGACGTCAACTAAATGCACTTAGTTTTTGTTTTTAGTTGAGGTAAAGTTCACATCACTTAAAATGCAGCATTTTGAAGTACACCGTTCAGTGGCTTTTGATTCCTTCAGAGTTGTTCAACCATCACCACGATCTCTTCAGAACATTTTCATCACCTCAAAAGGAATCGCTGTTCCCATTAGGCAGTCACTCCCCGTTCCCTCCCCATCCAGCCCCTGCAACCACTGACTGACCTGTCCCAGTGCCTGTTTTGGACATTTCCCATCGATGGGAATTGCATTCAGTTTTAGACCTGCTTTTTCCTCATAATATTTCACCAGAGACATTCATCTCAGTTACTCATAGTTGTTTTTTTTTTTTGAGTCAGAGTCTCACTCTGTCACCCAGGCTGGAGTGCAGTGGCACATTCATGGCCACCGCAGCCTCAACCTGCTAAGTTCAGGCGATCCTTCCGCCTCAGCCTTCCAAGTAGCTGGAACTACAGGCATGCACCACCATGCCCAGCTAAGTTTTTGATTTATTGTAGAGATGAGGTCTCGCCAAGTTGCGCAGGCTGGTCTCGAACTCCTGTCCTCAGGCAATCCTCTTGCCTTGGCCTCCCAAAGTGCTGGGATTATAGGCGTGAGCCGCCGCACCTGACGTAGTTTTTTTAATCATCACTTTAAATTTGACTTACATTTAGTGGCTAGTATGTCCTTGTGACTCAAAATTTAAAAGGTACACACTTGTGTGCTCCTGGTATCCTTCATCGGACAGGGCATCTTGCAGACCATGCCATGTTGTGGGTAGGCGGGTTTCCAGACTTGTAGCTGATGGTGAACGTAAACCAGAGGCATCACGAAGACGTGTAGACCGAGGTGTCCAGAAGCAAGACCCCTCTGCGGTGTGGGCTGGAGCTGGGAACGGGACAGTAGCACACCCCCCGACCGAGGGGCCCGGCCAGCTGTCCTGACTTGCGGGCACCAGGGTGAGCACAGGGGCCTGTAACTGCCAGGCTGAAGGCTGAGGGAGCCGGGGAACAGCCCTGATCAGGGGGGTCAGACTAGACAGCTTCCTTCCTCAAAACCAGCCCTGCCCACTTCTCATCCTAGCCTGCCCCAGACACAGCCCACATCGGGACCCCTTCGTACCTCATCAAGCCTCTTTCTGCACTTGTCCGAATTGGACGTTGAGATCATCTTGACCATTCTGTGAAAAGGATTTGCTGAGGGAGTGAACAGCAGCCAGCCATCAGCTCACTTCTGAAAACCTTCAGGATACTCAGCGCCCGCCTGCACACGCCACTGGCGTTTCTCTCTACCACAAGCTTTTGTGCGAGGACTTGGTGGTGTCCCTCCAGCCCCCCGAGACCCTCGTCCTGTGTCCTGGCTGTGGTCTGGCAGGGGGGTGGCCAGGGAAGCTTCCAGCCGTAGCCTGGTTCCCAGTGTAACAGTGGCAGCTCCCAGCTGAGCGGGGCCTGCGTGGACCACACACGGCGTTGGGTCCTGTAGACCCTTTTCTTCATCCGGTCCTTGCAGAACCCTCTGAAGCAGGGTTTGTGCTCCCATTTGCTGATTGAGGGAAAATGAAATCTTGGTTCAGGCTCACTCGGCTGCAGTTGGCAG
>CAUYQG010116836.1:0-14301 GCA_963574415.1 Tarsius wallacei
CGCGTGCCTGTAATTCCGGCTACTCGGAAGGCTGAGGCGGAAGGATCGCCGGAGCCCAGCAGGTCGAGGCTGCGGTGGCCGGGAGCGGCCACTGCACTCCAGTCTGGGCGATCGAGTGGGACTCCAACTCAAAAAAAAAAACCAAAAACAAAACAACCACAACAAAACTAAAATCAAAATAACAGTCATTTGAACATGAGAGAACTCTTTTTCTCTCTCATGAGATACTAGAGGTTGGTAGTCAAGAGCCAGTGTGGTGGCGTTTGGTCATCAAACCACCAGATCCTCCTATCCTCCCTGAGCTGTTCTGCCTTGAGTGCCACTTTGGTCCACAATAGATCTTCCAACTTCAACATTTGTGCTTCAGTTACATTCCAGCCAGCAGGAAGAAGGAAGAGAGGAGGGAAGGAGGAGGCTGCCCCTCCCTTTCAAGGGAGTCTTCCTAGAAACCTTACACCACATTTTTGCTTTTATCTTGCTGGTCAGCCATCCTAGCCGCAAGGAAGATCAGAAAATGCCTTTAGTTCAAGACTGCAGTGTGTTTGGTTGAAGAAATGAGAATAAATTTCTACAAGAGGATCAGTAGAATACATTTGTTTTGTTTTGTTTTGTTTTGTTTTTTGAGTTGGAGTCTCACTCTGTCGCCCAGACTGGAGTGCAGTGGCCGCTCCCGGCCACCGCAGCCTCGACCTGCTGGGCTCCGGAGATCCTAGCTAGAATAAATATTAATAAGGATGGGTGAGCCGGGCTCGGTGGCTCAGCCTGTAATCCCAGCACTTTGGGAGGCCGAGGTGAGTGGATTGCCTGAGCCTGCAGGATCCAGGCCCATCTGGGCAAATTGGTGAGACCTGTCTCGACAATAAATCAAGAATTAGCCTGGTGTGGTAGCGCGTGCCTGTAGTTCCAGCTACTTGGAAGGCTGAGGCGGGAGGATCGCCGGAGCCCAGCAGGTCGACTCTGGAGTGGCCGTGACCATGCCACCGCACTCCAGGCTGGGTGATGGAGTGAGACTCCTACTCAAAAAAAAAAAAAATTTATACATATAATCTTGCAGCAACAACAAAAAAACAAAAATACAGCTATCCACTAGGATATTTTTATAGTGGGAGGAATTATTTAGGGGCAAATCCAACCACATGGGTCCATAGGACTCCAGGATGGAGAGGTCTTCATTTGGCAAACCAGCCAGGGTCAGAACCGCCCCTGGAGCACAGCCCCGTGGAGGTGGGCTCCAGCCTCATGAGCCTGTGCTCTGAATCAAGCACACTCACAGGAATCTCGGGTCTTCATGGCCTGGCCCTCACCCCAGCTACGGTGACCCGTTCAGTTCAGAGGTCATTGGCTACAACCTGCAAGAAGCTGCCCAATGTGCTTATTCCACAGACAGTGCCATTCCCTTCACTCCTGTCTGCCTGGAAAACACCTGTTCGGGCTTCCAGACTCCATCACTGTTCCTCTCCAGTTAAGCCTTTTCTGACTTCTGTCTCCACAAAAACTTTGAAATACTCTTTTGGCTTCCCCTATAGCTCATACACATCTACCAAACTTAACAGCACAAGTTTTGGGGTTTTTTCCCCCAATATAGGATTATTTCTCAGCTAGTCTGTGAACTCCTCGAGGTCAAGGACCACATTTTTTTTTTTTTTTTGAGTTGGAGTCTCATTCTGTCGCCCAGACTGGAGTGCCGTGGCCGCTCCCGGCCACCGCAGCCTCGACCTGCTGGGCTCCGGCGAACCTTCCGCCTCAGCCTTCCACCGGAATTACAGGCGCGCGCTACCACGCCCGGCTAATTTTTTTGATTTATTGTAGAGATGAGGTTTCGCCTGCCCAGGCGGGTCTCGAACCCGCGGGCTTAGGCAATCCACTCATCTCAGCCTCCCAAGGCGTGGGATTGCAGGCTGAGCCACTGAGCCCGGCTCATTAGTCAGGTTTTTGATGGAACAGTTCTGTAGCAAAGATTTAAATATCATGAATATTACCTTAAATGTGTCATTTTTTTTCTTTTACTTTTAGGAAAGCAAAGGCTATGACTTTGAATCTGAAACAGACACAGAGACTATTGCCAAGCTCGTTAAGTATATGTATGACAATCGGGAAAGTCAAGATATCAGTTTTACTACCTTGGTGGAAAGAGTTATCCAGCAACTGGTATTAAACCACACTTTTAAAGATAATTATGCTGAAATTAATCACAAAAAACTTTCTTATTTTTTATTTTTCAAATTTTTTATAGAGGTAGAGTCTCATTGTGCTGCCCAGGGTGGTCTTAACCTCTTGGCCTCAAGCAGTTCTCCCACCTTGGCCTCTCAGAGTGCTGGGATTACAGGCATGAGCCATTGTGCCTGGCCAAACTTAAAATTAAGTTTGAAAAGTAGAGACTGTGCTAATTTCTTGAGTATTTTTGACTATTTCCCATATATATAACTATCAACTTGAATAATTTTGAGAGACTGTTGTTTAGCTTATTGATCCCCGCCCCCCCACACTTAAAATTCTACATATTTTATTATGGTTGGGTATCATGGGGTTGACAAATAATCCACAATCAAAATTTGTCTAAAAACTATGTATACATGCACACAAACCCATACATACCACACATGCACATTTATACTATGCACATGGTAGAGAATTCTTTACTCTCTTGCCTCCTGCGCACTGAAATGTTCATTCCAACCAATAACTTACCACAAGTGTAGCTTCAGTGAAATACAGTCTTTACTCTAGGATAATGTCTGTCTCTGAGGCAGCAAAGTCAACTACTTATTTTTCCTTTTGGACTTTTCCTTGGCCCCATACTTCTTTATTTCCCAAGAGAAGCGGTATTACTTTTGATCCCAACCCAATTGCCCTAGCTAAAGATTAAAGACATCAAAGATCCACAAAATTCCAAGGTCATAGTGATACCTATACCCCTCTTCCTTACTCTTAACTTGAGCCTTCCCGTTTAAAAGCTCTCTACTTCCCAACTAAGGTCCAATTCTCATCTTCCACTTCCACCCAAATTTTATGATATCTGCAGCAAAGGAGGAGAAAGGATATGGAAAATATTGAACCCTGTTTCTTCCCTTTACCCAAGACAAGAGTGTGACTTCGAAGCCTTTTCTTGTTTCTAAATAGGCTTTCCCTTCAATTCACTATATAATCCAGTTTGTGTTCTGTGGTGGTTCTTCCCTCTCTTACCTCATGTTCCTTCTTTATTCATTCTTGATTTCTTTAGGCCTTGTCCCTAAGGAGGCTTGGTTGGTGGGGTGGGGTATAGTGTGCATGTTAATAATTATGATTGTGTATACGAGGTATTTATATCTCTAATGTCAAAGTCAAAAAGAGTGGAAGTTAACGTGGTATATAATTACTAGGGCAGAGAAAGGTTTTGGATTTTGAACTTGGGATCTTTTCTAATTCTGTCTTCCGCTTGTTAGTTCATAGTATTATGATAAGCTAGGTAGATGATAGAGATATGTTGTGTGTATTGAGAAGTATTTGTAGTGTGTACAAAGGGTGACTTTTTAAATGGTCTTTTATTGGCACTTTTGTCTACTGAGCATATTTTGAGAGTAGGATTAATTTAAAAAGTGAGTCTTGGATACACCAAAGCTTAAGAGTCAGTATTTACTTAAAATTTAGACTTACAAATGAATACAAAAGAGCACTTGTAAGAACAAAAAAATTTCTATGCTGAAGCCAGTATGTTTTGGGCATTTCACATTTAATAGTTGATTATTAAATACTGCTAATATTTTTTTTCCCCTTTATAGGAAGGTGCCTTTGCACTCGTATTTAAAAGTGTTCATTTTCCTGGACAAGCAGTTGGCACAAGGTACATATAAATCTAATAATGACTAATAATTATATGTATTTCAAAACATTTAAGTTACATGTTTATTCTCTGTAGACTATAAATGACCCTTTACTCTAAAGGCTCTGTCCTTTCTTAGAGGTATTTGTGTGAGTATATTTCATATGCTCCTTTTGGTCTGTTGTTTTACTATCTTCTGTTTGACAGAATCCCTTAATAAAGCAAATACATTTTGGCATTTATAATTTGCCTTTTGTCTTTGTGGAGGTTACCATGGTTACTTTGTGAATTTGGTATTGAATATTATCTCATTTCAGGCCACAAACATTAACTTTCTCCATATTTTTTCCGAAACATATATTCTAGATAGATTCATAGATAGTTGTACCATCACTAGTTTTGTGATGATATCTAGACCTGATCACAAAATCATTTTTAGAGTAGTTAGAAGCACTAAGATTTGGTAAGAGAGAGATGTCTTTAATTTAAAGGCAGAGTTACATGTTCATATATCGGCATACTGTACACAATGGAAAGGAAGCCTCCATTTAACATTAAGAAGGATGAAAACTTTTTTTTGTTTTGTTTTTTGAGTTGGAGTCTCACTCTGTCATCCAGGCTGGAGGGCAATGGCATGCTCCTGGCCACCGCAGCCTCAACCTGCTGGGCTCAGGCGGCCCTTCCACCTCAGCCTTCCAAGTAGCTGGAACCAGAGGCACGCCTACCACGCCTGGCTAATTTTTTGATTTACCGTAGAGATAAGGTCTCACAAAGTTGCCCAGGCTGATCTCAAACCTTGGGCTCAGGCAATCCTCTTACCTCAGCCTCCCAAAATGCTGGGATTATAGGCATGAGCCACCGTGCCCAGCCATAAAGATAAAACTTTAAATACATTGTTATAGAACAGATGTTGGCAGACATTTTGGAATGGCCTAGATAGTAAATATTTTAGGCTTTCTGGACCACGTAGTCTTTGTAGCAACTAATCAGCTTTGTTGTAGTAGGAAAGCAGCCATAGAAAAATATGTAAAAGAAAGGTCATAGCTGTGTTTCAGTAAAACTTTATTTAATACAGTTTTAATTTGTCAATTTAAGAAAGAAATAAAAAGTCTTTACTTATGAAAATATACATACAAATCTGGCCATTTGGTAAGTTTGCCAACTCCTACTATAGAATATTTGATATACATTCTGTTTCTCTAGTAGTCTTTCTGTGTGTGTGTGTGTGTGTGTGTGTGTGTGAGTGTGTGTGTGTGTGTGTGTGTGTGTGTGTGTTCTGAGTTGGAGTCTCACTCCTTTGCCCAGGCTGGAGTACAGTGGCACGCACGCTCACGGCCACCCCAGTGTTGAACTTCTGGGATCGGCTTCTGAGTAGCCAGAACTACAGATGTGCGCTACCACGCCCAGCTTTTTTAAAAAATATTTTATTGTAGAGACAAGGTCTTGCCAAGTTGCCTGGGCTGGCCTTGAACCCACGAGCTCAGGCAATTCCCTCGTCTCGGCCTCCCAAAGTGCTGGGATTACAGGCTGAACCACCAAACCTGGTCACTTTTTCTTTTTTTTGGTTAAAAGTTTGTTTGGTTGGTTTGTTGGTTGATTTATTTATTTTGAGTTGAAGTCTCACTCTGTCGCCCAGGCTGGAGTTCAGTGGCCATCCCTGTGTCTACCTGCTGGCCTCCGGTGATCCTTCCAGCTCAGCTTTCCAAGTAGCCAGAACTACTGGCGTGCGCTACCGTACCTGGCTAATTTTATTATAGAATTGCGGTCTCTCCAAGTTGCCTGGGCTATTTTCGAACCTGCGGGCTGAGGCAATCCTCCCAAAGTGCTGGGATTACAGGTTGAGCCACCGAGTGTGGCCTGTTTGGTTTTATTTTAAGAGACAGGATCTAATTATTTTGCACAGACTGGAGTGCAGTGGTGTGATTATAGCTCACTGCAGCCTCAAACTCCTTGGCTCAAGTTATCCTCCTACTTTAGCCTCCTGAGTAGCTAGGACCTCAGGTGTGCACTACCATGCCTAGGCTAATTTTAAAACAATTGTTTTTGGCTGGGCATAGTGGCTCATGCCTGTAATTCCAACATTTTGGAAGGCTGAGGCAGGAGGACTGCTTGAGGCCAGGAGTTTGAGACCAGCTTGGCCAACATAGTAAGACCTTGTCTCTACAAAAATAAATAAATAAAAATAATTACCTAGGGATAGTGGTACGTAGTTCCAGTTACTTGGGAGACTGAAGTGGAAGGATCACCTAGGAGATTGAGGCTGTGTTAAACTGTGATTGTGCCACTACACTCCAGCCTGGGTGACAGAGTGAGACACTGACTCAAAAAAAATTATTTATTTTTTTGTAGAGATGGGGGTCTTGCTATGTTGTGTAGGCTGGTTATGAACCCCTGGCCTCAAGTGATCCTCTTGCCTTGGCCTCTCAAAGTTTTGGGATTATAGGCATGACATGACCAACCTAAATTTAAATTTTATTATTGTTAGTGCATTCTTTATAAAAGTGGTTTCATTCTGACTAATCTTGCATTTTTAGGCGAGGTAGCCCTCTGTTGATTGGTGTACGGAGTGAACATAAACTTTCTACTGATCACATTCCCATACTCTATAGAACAGGTAAAACTACTTCTACATCATATTATGGGGAAAATGTATAAATGGAGCTCAGGAGACAATAAAGAATTGTTTTTCTTAAGTTGGATTAAATGTCCCTTTGGTCATATCCATGTGTATGTATAGTTCTGTCTAGACATGAAAAATACTTGTTTTTGTGAATTCTCTGACAATTAGAATTTTTTTCTGTTGTGTATCCTTAGCTAGAACTCATATTGGATCAAAATTCACACGGTGGGGATCACAGGGAGAAAGAGGTGGGAAATGCACTCTGCATGAATGGGGAGGTAGCTTTTCCTCTTGTTCATTCTTTACTAATTCTCTGTTCTTGGAGTGAATGAATGTGCTGGGCCTCTAAAAATGTGCTTATTTTTTAGGGAAATATATTTTGACATTTTTCTAATTTGCAGAGTATATTTTGTCTGTCTGCTTTTGCATTTAGAAAACTGCTTTTAATGATTTGTTTTATTAAAATCTCTGATATTTGAGAAATTGAAATAATGAAGTTTTTTTCGTGGTTTTTATTTTATGCATGACATATTACTTTTAGATTTACAGTTGATACCTTGACTGACTTTATTTGAAGTTGGAATCATTGTTCTTTTATATTTATGTGTGAATTTTTTTTTAAAGGCTTTTAGCGATGCAGATTCTGGGACATTTTAGTGATAGAGTTATACAGAAAAAACAAGAATATGCTTTTTCCATTTACTTGCTTTCACATGCTTTCCATGTGAAAGATGGGGTGGTGGGTTCAGGAAATTAACCCATATTATTAATGTATAATTTTTGGTTTTCAGAAAAACTTTTAGTAAAGTACTCGAAACCTGATCATTTTTAAATAGTGACTGCTTTCAGTTTTTTATCTGGAGTGGGCAGTTATTTCCTTCAACAACCTTCAATCTTCCTGAGATGTTAGAATTTCTTATCTTCTCCTTCTGTACCTTCCTCCCCTTTTGAGTAGTAAAACTACCCTAAGAGTATAGGATTTGGATCCAGAATTCAAGGTTTCTGTTAATAATTCTGCTTGTTTATGTATAATCTACATTACCTTATGTGTTGTCTTTGACTGTTTTTAAAAATAATGAGAATACATTGGCCAAGGGATTAAGAAATTGAAAGAAAAATTTATCATGAGACAGAGCTTTTTCAGATCAGGGACTGTGTTTGAGTAACCCTTATTTCTCTAGCTTCTAGAAGATAGATAATGTGTGACTCAGTCAAGTTTATTTTAAAAAGAACAGCCTCTTAAAAAGAGGATGTATAAAGGAGATACCTGGCCTGACTTTCAGACTTTTGCTGTTTTTTTTCAAGGTATGACCATTGACCAAATAAAGTTATCCTTTTATCTGTAGAACAGGGATGATAGTAGTTCTATTCCACTGAAATCAAATAAGATAACATATGGGAAAACATTGTGCAGATTATAAGAGCCATATAGATTTCATGTAGAAATGTTTTCATTCCAACAGACAGTGATACCTCAGATTGTTTTAAGTATTTTAATGACGTTTACTTTGTTACTTGAAGAATGAAATTATCAATGTTTAGAGAAAGAACACAGTGAAACTCTAAGCCTGTTAGGACATTTTATAACCAAAGCTAGTTGTGTTTATTTTTAAAATGTAGATGCTGGGATCTCCTTTTACTGTTTTTTTAATTCATTTTTTTAAGCTATAGTAAAATTTACTTTTTGATGTAGTTTCACTTTCATTGAGTTTTGCCAAATGCAAATAATTGCATAACCATCAACACAATGAAGATATAGAATAATACCGTCATCCAGAAATTTTCTTGAGCTGCCCTTTGTTGTTAGCCTATATCCCATTCCCAGTCCCTGGCAAACACTAATCTGTTATTTTTCTATAGTGTTGCTTTTTCTAGGATGTCATCTTATACTTATTTTTTAATTTGGTATCTTCTCTGCTGTTGAATTTAAATGGGATGAGTTATTTTGTTTTCATTCCTAAAACACACCGAGTAATCACAGATGGCAAAGAACTTTGTACATTTCTTCTTTTTTAATGTTTTTTATTGTTATTTTTAATTGACATATAATAAGTATATATTCATGGGGTACAGTGATATTTCAGTATATTATACAATGTGTAATGATCAAATCATGATAATTAGCACATTTGGATGTACATTTCTGAGAATAATTATTACCAAATCTATATGCATTTTAGAGAACAGATACAATATGAATTTTTTATAAGTATATTTGTGGTATTTACTTGGTATAGTGTTTATAAGTTCTAAGGTCTACTATGTCCTGGCCTTGGAGAAAGATGTTTTATTCTTTTTTTGTCTCTAGGACATTTATTATTTTTATTTTTATTTTTTTTTGAGTTGGAGTCTCACTCTGTCCAGACTGGAGTGCAGTGGCACACTCCTGGCCACCGCAGCCTCGACTTGCTGGGCTCTGGCGATCCTTCCACCGCAACCTTCCAAGTAGCTGGAACTATAGGCGTGCGCTACCACGCCTGGCTAATTTTTTGATTTATTGTAGAGATGAGGTCTCGCCAAGTTGCTCAGGCGAGTCTCGAACCCACGAACTCAGGCAATCCACTCACCTCAGCCTCCCAAAGAGTGGGATTACAGGCTGAGCCACTGAGCCCGGCCTCTAGGACATTTATATAGTCTTCAGCTAATATTTTTTCTGTGTTAACTTGTCAAGATTTAATATTCTAGTTTTGATGTTAGTTTTGAGTGAGCAAAAAGAAGAAAATTACTGTTAATCAGTGACTTGACAATTGGATACTAGAATTCTGAAGTGTTAGAATTAAAAGGATATTAACATTACAAAAATACAATACTTTATCCTGACTTAAATGAAGTGTAAGAGAACCCAATTTAAAAAAGGAGAGGTTCTTGGTTTATTCATTTTCTGTCTCTAACATAGATGCTACATATGATATACCATGGCTAGAGAGTGATAAATATCTTTGTTTTGGTTTTAAATGAAAATCAGTGTAGACTGCAACTTGTTACTTGCTGTTAAAATCTAAAGTTTTGTTATAAAATAATAAAAATTAATTTGCTACTAGTCTTCATTTTACTTTTATTGAACAATATTGATATTTTTAATGTAATTTTTATGGTAAGTATAGGTGCACAAACTTGTATGTGTTAAATCCATCAAACTTTGTATAAAGTCAAATTGAGATTAGTCTATACATACTTTTGATTAAAAACAGTTGATAGTAAGAAATTAATTGTCTTTTATCTGGAAAATAAATATTTAAAAATGTAAATATAGCGTTATCTGCCACACACTCTTTGATAGTTGCTATTTCACTCTACACTTTTTATCTGTTATTGGCTTATTGCATGGACATAAGGTGATCTACCCAGCATTTTAAAATTGCTATAATTATTTTGTGTTGCTGTGATTTTTTGGGGTAAATTTTGGGAAAAAAATTATGTGTTTCTATATTGGACATAGTTTTCTACATGTTTTCTAATTCATGTTAACTATATGCTCTAGGCAAAGACAAGAAAGGAAGCTGCAATCTTTCTCGTGTTGACAGCACAACTTGCCTTTTCCCTGTTGAAGAAAAAGCAGTGGAGTATTACTTTGCTTCTGATGCAAGGTAAGCTTCCTTAGGTGACTCAAAGAGATTTTTAGCAAAATTTCTCAAGCTGGGCCAGGCGTGGTAGCTCATGCCTATAATCCCAGCATTTTGGGTGGCCGAGGTGAGAGGATTGCCTGAGTCCATGGGTTCAAGACCAGCCTGGGCAACTTGGTGAGACCTCATCTCTACAATAAATCAAAAAATTAGCTGAGTGTGGTGGCACATTCCTGTAGTTCCAGCTACTAGGAAGGCTGAGGTGGAAGGATTGCCTGAGCCCAGCAGGTCGAGGCTGTGGTGGCCGAGAGTGTGCCACTGCCCTCCAACCTGGCTGACAGAGAGTGAGACTCCAACTCAAAAAAAAAAAAAAAATCTCAAGCTGTAGGAAAACAAGAAGTCATTGTATAGTATATCAATCTAGTCATGTTATATGAGAGAACTGTCTTACCTAAGGAAATATAGATTACCGTTTTGGGGATGGGGCTATAAGAACACTTTTTCTCTCACCTCAAAGTATGTAGGTCAGTTTATCAAGAACACATATATTCCTAGAGAGTTGTTCTGGTGTATTTACTTTAGAGCTCTTATACATTTTTTTTCTTCTTCCTGGAACCTTACCCAGGTTTTGTAAGGTAAAGAGATTTTAGATTGGAGCGTGGAATGGTTTAATGAGTATCCCACCAGTTATAGTATAGTTGCTAAACTATTGTAGTTTTAGTTTTCAGTAGACACTTCTTTTTTCTTTTTCTTTTCTTTTTTGAGTAGAAGTCTCACTTTGTCACTCAGGCTGGAGTGCAATGATACGCTCAAGCCTCAACCTGCTAGGTTCAGGTGATCCTTCCATCTCAGCCTTCCAAGTAGCTGGAACCACAGGCGTGTGCTACCACACCCAGCTGATTTTTTGATTTATTGTAGAGATGAGGTCTTGCCAAGTTGTCCAGGCTGGTCTCGAACCCTGGGATCAGGCAGTCCTTTTGCCTTTGCCTCCCAAAATGCTGGGTTTGCAGGCATGAGCCACTGAGCCCGGCTGACATTTATTTTCTGCAGCTAGAGTCAGTAGCGTAGTATCCCATCAATTATGGTATAGTTTTAATCTAATATAAATGCTTATCTTTTACATTTAGAATTAATTTTTAGCATAATCATTTTTATAAAGGAATAATACTAGGCTAAAACATGTTGAAAGAAAATGCAGTGTAATTCTAGGGCATTTATAAATGAAACTAATAGTAATGAGGGTACAAAAATTTGAGTCATTCACTGTGCCTGAAAGTAAGAAAAAACAATAAAAACGAGAAAATGATGGCTTTAAAGATTTCAGGTAATGTATTATCTCAGTGGGGAAACAAACTTTGCTGTTTTCTATTTTTGCAAGTGTGTAAGGTATGTAGTCAGTGCTAAGATGTGTCATTACTGTCATTAAGTTGGTTTGTACAGAGTTGACAGTTATGGCTTAAATAAACTGGGAACCACAGAAGCATATTCACCTTTTCTCATTGATCCATGCATTCATATTGAACACTGAGCAAAGCCATGTACTAGCTTCAGGAGATAATGGAGAGTAAACATATTACTTGCCCTTAATAAGCTCTTTCTTTGAAAGAGACACAAAGAGATTTAAACTATAATCACATGAGTATAGAATTCCAGCTGTGACAAGAGCTACAGAATGCTTATTAATCTCATGTGACTAAATTTCTTGCTTTATTTTTTTTGGAGTCAGAGTCTCACTCTGTTGCCCAGGCTGGAGTACAGTGGCACGATCTTGGCCACTGCAGCCTCAACCTGCTGACCTACTGGGCTCAGCAATCCTTCAACCTCAGCCTTCCAAGTTAGCTGGACTATAGGCATGCCACCACACCTGGCTAGTTTTTTGGGGGGTTTTTTTGAGTTGGAGTCTCTCTCTTGTCACCCAGGCTGGAGTGCCATGGCATGCTCACAGCCACCGCAACCTCGACCTGCTGGGCTTAGGTCCTTCCAAGTAGCCTTCCGCCTCAGCCTTCCAAGTAGCTGGAACTACAGACACACACCACCACGCCTGGCTAGTTTTTGTGATTTACTGTAGAGGCGAGGTCTCACTGAGTTGCCCAGGCTGGTCTTGACCCCCCAGGCTCAGGCAATCCTCTCGCCTTGGCCTCCCAAAGTGCTGGGATTACAAACTGAGCCACCACACCTGGCCTAGTTTTTTCAATTTATTATGGGGGTGAGATCTTGCCATGTTGCCCAGGCTGGTCTCAAACTTCTGAGCTAGGCAATTCTCTCTCCTCGGCCTCTCAAAGTACTCAGATTACAGGTGTGAGTCACCGTGCCCGGCGTGATTAAATTTCTTTAAGAGAGCGATTCTTGAACTGAGTTATGGAGAGATTAGAAGCTAATTAGGTGAAGAGGTAGAGTGAGGAACATTCATTCTCTGCAGATGGCTTTGCCTATGAGAGCTTGGGATGGCATGCATGTGGCTGGAATAGAGAGAGTGAAAGGAAATTTGGTAGGAGATGAGCTTGGAGAAGGAGGTGTAGGGGTCACAGTAAGGCTTTTTATTGTTTTCCTGAGAACCAAAAGGAAAGTGTCAAATGGGTTGTTGGGTAAGCAAGAAATCTTGAGAGTTGTAGCCTTTTATCAGTGTTGGTAGAAATGGATAATGGATGGAGGGAGATAAGAGAGAATGTGGGTGTACAAATTAGAAGGCTGCTGCAGTCATCTAGCCAAGGAGCTGATGGGAGCTTGAACTGGTCTGTGTCAGTGGACACAGAAACTTTGAGAAATATTTGGGAGTTAAAATAAAAAGATTTGTTGGATAGAACAAGGAGGAAATAACTATGCCTTCGGATCTGATCTAATTTGGTTTAGGTTGCTGTACAGAAATCCTTATATTTTTTTGTCAGCAGTAACCACCTCACTCCCCTGTAGAGAATGGTATTGGATATTGCAGGCTGATACAGTTTGTATTTAAATTTGATCCTTGTGTCTTAATGATAGTTTCATTTGTAATAATGATTCTTGATTATTGATTGTATCTTCTTGAAAATTTTATAGTGCTGTCATAGAACACACCAATCGTGTCATTTTTCTAGAAGATGATGATGTTGCAGCAGTAGTGGATGGCCGCCTTTCTATCCATCGAATTAAACGAACTGCAGGAGATCACCCTGGACGAGCTGTACAAACACTCCAGATGGAACTCCAGCAGATCATGAAGGGTGAAAATTTTTGTCATGTTATAGCTTGGAGTCCTTAATGGAAAGGGTGCCTTCTACTTCCTGTCCTAGCTATGAATCTAATAATAATGCTGAGTGGGATCTTCCACATGATTAGTGAAGGGACAACTCCAGGAAATGGCATGATTCTTTAGAGGAATTATCTGCTGGTTCTACAATAGTTCTTCAAATTAATTTATAGCTTACTGTTTTTAATGTAAAAAAGAGATTAATTAAAAATTAACTACTATATGTTAGTTTCCTTGCTGTATTAATCCACACTGCAATCCACACTATGGAATAATTGCAATCTTATTTTACAGATTCAGGAATTTCCCCAGTTTAGATTGTAAAGGATAGAACTATGATTTGAACTTCTGACTCCAAAACTTAAGTTTGTTTCATTCTTGTTTTGCTATAACTGCGTATTTTAGGTATAAAGTTAAGTAAAGTGACTTTTCCTTCTTGCTTGCTAATTACTTTTCACATAATGTAAAATATATTTATGCAGTCTTTTAGGAAATCATATATGAATATTGTTCCCTATTGCATGACCTCGTTTCATTTTATTTACCAAGATTATGTTAAAAGAGATAGACTTTTAGTTGTGCACACATTTTCATTCTTATTCTTTGGTTTGTTAATTTTTGGTTTAATTATATGATTTCTGTTATTGTAGGCAATTTCAGCTCATTTATGCAGAAGGAAATTTTTGAGCAGCCAGAGTCTGTTGTGAACACAATGAGAGGAAGAGTCAACTTTGATGACTTTACTGGTAATTACATATGAATTATTTTATTATTTCAAAGTTTCATTTGGGAGGTACCATTTACAACCATTGTCATTTATAGCTTCGTAGAACAACTGTAGCTGCCAGTCATCAGTTGGGCCCAGCCATCTTTTAAAAGTTTTTTAGTATATTATTCCACTTATGAGGTATCTGGACCAGTCACATTCATAGAGACAGAAATTAGAGTAATGGTTACCAGGAACCATTCATGCCTGTAATCCCAGCCTATTGGGAGGTCGAGATAGGAGGAACTTTTTTTTTTTTTTTTGAGTTGGAGTCTCACTCTGTCCCCCAGACTGGAGTGCAGTGGCTTCTCCCGGCCACTGCAGCCT
>CAUYQG010116841.1:0-26776 GCA_963574415.1 Tarsius wallacei
TGAGCCCAGGGATTTGAGACCAGCCTAGGCAACTTGGTGAGACCTCGTCTCTACAATAAATAATAATTAAAAAAAAACTAGCTGGGCATGGTGGCACACGCCTAAAGTTCTAGCTGCTTGGAAGGCTGAGGTGGAAGGATCACCTGAGCTTAGCAAGTCGAAGCTGCAGTGACCATGAATGTGCCTCTGCACTCCCGCCTGGGCGACAGAGTTAAATGCCAACTCAAAAAAAAAAAAAAAACGTTCTTTAGTTTACATCCTTTTGGGAATTGTGGCATTAGCCAGTGAAGGAGGCATGGACTGATAGCTCAATAGTATTTCCAGAACGATCCATGTGGTATCTTAAAGCTGACAGTCCTGAGGTGTGCATTATTTGAGCAGATGACTGTTCAAGTTCTTTACTGCCAACAGCTTGAAATAAAATGGGAGATTTTTCCACCTGCTCCCTGCCCCCTGTTGTTTCCAGATGCTCACACTAGCTGGTCTGCTTGGCTGCTGGATTTTGTTCCTTCTCTCCCCTCCCTGCAGGGAAACCTTTCATTTTGTTTGGCTTTGCAGGATTTGGAGAAGGAGCAAGGAGAAGAGGACCTGAAGCAACAGCTTGCCCAGGCTCTGCAGGAGGTAACTTATCTCTTGCTACTGTACTGAGAGATAGTGGGCTGAGTCGTGGGGAGCAACGAGACATCATGTGGCCACTGGCTGCCTCTGCTGCTTAGCCCATACCTCTGTGGCATCTCTAGTCTATAAACGGAGCAGGTAGCAGCTGCTCATACCATCAGGTCAGAGAATTGGAGCCTCGCAGATATGCCAAACCTCGGCATGAAAACTTACATCTTCATCTGAGCGGCAGTTGCTCTGGTGAAGATGAAATGGAGCCTTAGCAATTATTATTAAGCTCTCTGGGGAAGTGGTTCCACTCTCAGAAAAGTGAGGGCCAGCAGAGGGGAAATGTGAGCTATGATTTGGCCTGTGAGGCCTGTTACCTCACTGTCCTAAGCAATAGCCTTCCAAAAACCATTCAAGAATGTTCCAGTTAAGCATTTTAGAACAGGTTGAGAATGTGCAGTGTAACAGTCAACAAAACCTACCAATTTATCAAGAGTAAAGCTCAACAGGAATAAAATTTTCCTAATAGATTGTTTCTAATTTATTTTATTTAACTTAACTACTCTCATTTAATTAATTTTTACAAGCTCTTTTGCATCTTTAAGACCTTTTTTATCTTCTATCCTTTATGTATTATGATTAGTAGTTTGATGCACATTTAGTTAGGATGGTTCAGATTTCCTTCAGAAAAGTGAGGAAATCACATAAGAATTTGTTTAGTCCCAGCACTTTGGAAGGCCAAGGTGAGAGGATTGCCTGAGCTCAGGGGTTCGAGACCAGCCTGGGCAACTTGGCGAGACTTTGTCTTTACTATAAATAAAAAAATAAGCTGGGTGTGGTATCGTGCACCTGTAGTTCCAGCTACTTAGAAGATTGAGGCTGAAGGATTGCCTGAGCCCAGCAGATCGAGGCTTTGGTGGCCGTGAGCATGCCACCACACTCCAGCCTGAGTAATAATAAGACTCTGACTAAAAAAAAATAATTTGTTCAGGGAAATTTATCCTTATGTTCTTTAATTGCATACCTAACTCTCGACCTTATAGTGCTAACAGTTGTATAGTTTAGTAAGCATTATAAGGTGCCTGCCTCAATTTCCTTGAGGGTTGCACAGTTTTGGAAAGAGTTGGATGAAAGTTAATTTAATCTTTCTGAAATTTTATTTTCTGAGCTTGTTTGTTTCCTAGGGTGGGCATGCTTCCCGTCTGGAGCATTATTAAGTTAGTATTCAGATATTGTTTTGAAATTGACTGAAAAAAGTATGATTCTGCTACTTGGAAATTCCTGAAGGATCATTGAGCACCCAGAACTCCTCACCCTTTCCTGAGACAGGCAGAACATATATTATCACTTAGCATGGACTATTTGGCCATTTATTATTTATTTTTGAGTTGGTGTCTCACTCTGTAGCCCAGGCTGGAGTGCAGTGGCATACTCACCACCACTGCAGCCTCGACCTGCTGGGTTCAGGTAATCCTTCCTCCTCAGCCTTCCACGTAGCTGGAACCACAGGTACGTACCACCACACCTGGTTAATTTTTGACTTATTGTAGAGACTAGGTCTCTCCATGTTATTCAGGCTGGTCTTGAATCCCTGAGCTCAGGCAATCCTCTTGCCTTCGCCTCCCATAGTGCTGGGATTACAGGCATGAGCCACTGGGCCCAGCTGGCCATGTATTTATGAACTTAAAATGTGATATTTTTAAGTCATTGTTCTATACTGTCATACTGGAGGGACATGTCACTTTCAAATGATGCAGTGGTTGTTTTTTGTTCTACAACTCTGGTCCCTTTGAAAGCTGTTCTTTACCAGGCCATTAGAAAAACCTGCATATAGAAAGAACTTCAAGGCCGGGCTTGGTGGCTCAGCCTGTAATCCCAGCACTTTGGGAGGCCGAGGTGAGTGGATTGCCTGAGCCCGTGGGTTCGAGACCCACCTGGGCAACTTGACGAAACCTCATCTCTATAATAAATCAAAAATTAGCCAGGTGTGGTAGCGTGCGCTTGTAGTTCCAGCTACTTGGAAGGCTGAGGCGGAAGGATCACTGGAGCCCAGCAGGTCGAGGCTGGGGTGGCCGGGAGCGTGCCACTGCACTCCAGTCTGGGCCATGGAGTGAGACTCCAACTCAAAAAAAAAAAAGAAAGAACTTCAAAAACTTTTCTATAGCTGGATGTGGTAGCATGTATCTGTAGTTCTAGTTACTTGGAAGGCTGAGGTAGAAGGCTTGCCTAAGCCCAGCAGGTTGAGGCTGCGGTGGCCATGGGTGTTCCAGGCTGGGCAACAGAGTGAGACTCCAACTCAAAAAAAAACCCCAAAACTTTTCTGAACGTCTTTCACCTGTTATTTTCCTATCAGCACTGAGGTAGGAGGCGGTACCTATTTTCCCATTCTATGGATAGGAAAGTTAAGGCACACACATAGTTAGTGGGTCAAGATGAAGACCCAGGCCTTCTGACATAACTGTTTATTTTCAGGAGATCACACATTTTAAAATTTGTTTCCTTTACCTTCTTTTTAAAAGGATTTGAGGTCAGATTCTAAAGTATAAGCAATACTTAAGCATGAGAGTACTCATAAATTATGTTTCATAGATGTAGAATCTCTTGACATTCGATACAGGCAGTTAGTCACAATGAATGAGCTATCTGCTGTTGGGTGTGCCATCTTCCAGAAGACACCGGCAGGGTGTAGACCACATTGCCTTATTAGCATATAGTGTATGAATTTTTGGAATAAATTGGCTAAAGGTCCTTTTTATTTCAGTGAAAATGATGATCTAAGTTCCCTAAATCCCATTCTCCCGGATTTATTGTAGAGATGAGATCTCACCAAGTTGCCCAGGCTGGTCTTGAACCCCTGAGCTCAGGCAATCCTCTCGCCTCAGCCTCCCAAGGTGCTGGGATTACAGACTTGAGCCACTGTGCCTGGCCTTGATTATTTCTTAAAAGCAGCTCCCAGTTCTAGGTAGCTCATAGTTACTAGTTATTTTTGAGTCGGAATCTCACTCTGTCGCCCAGGTTAGGGTGCAGTGGCACGCTCCTACAGCCTCAACCTGCTGTGTTCAGGCATTCCTTCCATTTCAGCCTTCCACGTAGCTGGAACTACAGGCATGCGCCACCACACCTGGGTAATTTTTAAAATTTTTTGTAGAGACGAGGCCTTGCCATGTTGCCCAGGCTGGTCTCAAACCCCTTGGCTCAGGCAATCCTCTTGCCTCTGCCTCCCAAAGTACTGAGGTTACAGGCATGAGCCACTGCACCTGGCATAGTTACTAGTCCGTAACAGTGGCTCCCAGAATCACTTGGGTGTCTTCTGTTTTTTTTAAATGTGCATTTCTGGGTTTCAAGTCAAACTTACAGAACCAGACTCTTTGGACAACAGTGAAAGTTCTTCAGTTGACTTGGATGGCCACTGACGTTAGGATAGTTTCAGAGGAACTAATGGACTTAGTGGCTTCCCTCCTAAACTGTTCCCTCCCCTGATAAAAGCAGCAACTGGGTAGGATATCCTGATGAAATTAAGGTAGTGTTTTGAAACTGCCAATTGATTGTTCCCTGAGCCAAAGCTCCTGTCTAGAGGGAGGGAGCAGGAATGTGTGTGGCTAAGAGGAAGAATGCTGTGTAGTTCATCCTTAGTATGTATTGCTATATTTTTGCAGCATCGGGCTCTAATGAAACAGTTAAATCGCAGCAGGAAGGACTTTGAAGCAATCATTCAAGCCAAGGACAAAGAATTGGAGCAGACCAAGGTACTGACTGGAAAGATGATAGAGGTTTAGAATTTGGTTAGTACGTGCAACTCAGCATTTTCAGCAGTGCAAGGTTGCTATGGTGAATGTAGAGAGAGATTATGGCTGCTTCTTGCCACAGGGGAAATAATCTGTAAAATTATTCAGGCCTTAGAAGGTTCTGCCTGTAAGAGAACATCTATTTCCTTCTCTCATTTAGAAGTGAAATGTTGAGAATAAGGCACTTGCTTCCTGCATTCTAGTCCTTTGTCTGTGGTGGGTACTCCTCCAGGTTCTGTCACTGATACAGACTAAGATGCATTGTAATCAAAATAAAAAAATTTTCTTCTGTGCTATGTAATTTTAATTACATACAGTAAGATGAATTACTTTATTCACTTTCTTCTCATGTCAAATCAGTAGAACTCTTAAATTAGAAGTTCTAAATTTAAATGCCCACCAGGGCCAGACAGGTAATAAAAATAAGTGAAGTAGCCTGGGTGTAAGAACACAGTGGGGAGCTGTGAGGACTGTGGCTCACTGGATAGAGTACTGGCCGCCCCCCCACTCCCACTCCAAGAGACAGCTCTTCTGTACTCAGTCAGTTGTTGCCATCTAGAAAAGCAGACCCAGTATTATCAGATTCTTACTTTTCCACAGCAGATGGAAATCCTAATGTTTATGTGAAATATCCCAAATTTCAAACCTTGGCAGCAAGTTCAGTTTTGTTTGTGTGTTTGTTTAATACCACGAAGGCTAAACTAAACAAGTCTGCAGGCTGGGTCTAATCCATAGGCCACCAATTTGCAACCTCTGACCTGAAATTGATACCTGAGTCTGATTTCATTTCTCATTCCACCCACTCCATGTACAGACCTAGAGCTGAGTACAGAAAAGAGGAGACTTTTTTTTAGTTGGTTTAATATCCTTATCCTCTGCTTTAATCACATACCTTCTTCTCCAACCTCTAAGAAACTACCACATCTTTTTAACCAGTGATTCATAAGATTTGGGAACTTGCTGTAGTTTGAAATGACCCTCTTCACTGTCCTCAGCAGTCTGACAGTCTTTGGTTTGAGTGGGAGAGAAAAATGAAAGATGAAAAATTAACCAGCCATTCAAATATATCCCAAATGGTCTTTCTTCTTCCCCTCAGGGGCTCTTGATGCTTTCTGTTTGGGGGACAAGGTACTAAAATGTCTGCTTCAAGAGATCATACTTAGTTTACCTAAAACATGTGTCCATAAGCAGTCTGATCTCTTGGGGAAAGCACAAGGCAATTATACTGCAGACCTCTGCAGAAGTGGGAAGTGGCAAGCATCATGAAGCGTGGAGCCTGAAGGACCTTCAGGAGGTCAGCCTTCTGCGTCCTGCCTCCAGAGGTATAACTTTATGTTATAAAAGAGGCGGCTATAAAGAACATAGGGACTTTAGGACTAATTCAAGCTTCCTGCCTCCTCTGGACTATTCTTCATGTCTCTTTTTTTGCCCAGTGAGTTTTTAATGGTTTGGGATGATTTTATATCACCTCCAAACTATAGCTTGCTAAAGACTACTTAATGTCTTACCTGATCTTGAGTAGTTTGTATGATTAGCATACCACCTTTGTTTTTTCTCATTTGATATATTTTGGAGAAGGAGATAGAAGCTACAATACAAATACTAGGCCGGCATGGTGGCTCACGCCTATAACCCCAGCACTTTGGGAGGCCAAGGTGAGAGAATTGCCTGAGCCCACGGGTTCAAAACCAGCCTGAGCAACTTGGTGAGACCTTATCTCTACAATTAAAAAATAATAATAAGCCAGGTGTGGTGGCACGTGCCTATAGTTCCAGCTACTTGGAAGGCTGAGGTGGAAGGATCACCTGAGCCCAGCAGGTTGAGGCTGCGGTGGCCGTGAACGTGCCACTGCACTCCAACCTGGGCAACAGAGTGAGAGGCTCCAACTCAAAAAAAAAAAATACTGAAAGACTAGTGTCCTAGACCAGTCATGCTGCTGTTAAAAAATACCATAAACTGGGTAACTTACGAACAACAGATATTTATTTCTCATAATTTTGGAGGCCAGGAAGTCTAAGATCAAGGTGCTGGCAGATTTGACGTGTGGTGAAGGCTATCTTCAGGTTCATACAAGGAGTCTTTTTGATGTGTCTTCTCATGGTGGAAGGGGCAAACAAGCTCCCTTGACCCCCTTTTATAAGGCCACTAATCCTATTTGTGAGCATGGAACCCTCATGATCTGGTCACCTCCCTAAGGCCCTACCTCTTAATACCATCACTTTGGGGATTACGTTTCAACGAGGAATTTTAGGAGAACACAAACATTCAGACCATAGCAGGTGGGGAGAGGAAAGAAAGGAAGTTAAGACTTTGTATTAGAAAACAATTCTTGAAAAACAGTAATCCTTAGGGAAAGTGTTTCATTCTCACATTGCTGTACCAGAATGAATTATTAAGACTCCTTTCTGAATCCTACTCTAGACCACCCTGCTCCCTGTTCTGTTTTGCATTCTTGTTGGTTCTCCCTGGATGACAGGTGGGATTGTATGTCTTTTTAGGAAGAAAAGGAGAAGGTACAAGCACAGAAGGAAGAAGTTCTTAGCCACATGAATGATGTGCTAGAGAATGAGCTCCAGTGTATTATTTGCTCAGAATACTTCATTGAGGTAATTATTAACGCTCACCCCTTTTTACTCTTCCAACCCTGAATGGAGCCTGGGCTATTTAGGCTGCTTCTGCTGTAGAGGAACATTCTGAAGAGAATTTTCTTCCAGGAACTTCTTATAGCTATTTGATTTTAAAGTGAGCTCTAGAGATAACTGCTTCTCATTTGTTTTTGTAGTTTTATTTCCTGTCACTGTCTTTTTTTTGTATTTCATCTGTTCTTAAATATTTATTTGGTATGATTAACATTTTTAGTTACAATGAAACCTTTATCTCTTTGTTTTTGAGAGGAAAACAGGGCTACATGGCATTAGATTTTTGGAAGAATCAGAATAAAGCTACTTAATAAACCTATTCTTTTGTTTTGTTTTGGTTTGGTTTTTTTGAGTCGGCATCTCACTCTGTCACCCAGGCTGGAGTGCAGTGGCACACTGCCCATGGCCACCACAGCCTCAACCTGCTGGACTCAGGTGATTCTTCTGCCTCAGCCTTTCAGGTATTTGGAACCACAGGCATGTGCCACCACACCCGGCACAGGGTGTGGAATTCAGGGGCCAAACTGAATATATTTCAGGAACTCTGAGGCTCCTTATGAAAATGAAGCATCTCTCCCCTAGGCTACCATTTGTTATCCTGTCATATTTTTGCAGGATTTATTTTTTACAAATCTTATTTTTTATAAATCCTGCCACCTGTAACTAGTGCATCTTAGACCACAAGTGTTAAACTCAGGTGGTTAAGTGGACAGTGCTTTTCAGATTCCTTTTAAAAGAAAAACACACACTGCTTCCTTTTCTTAGGAGGTCCTTAGGGAGGTTGAGTCTAATACCCTCTTGAAAAATCTCTTCTGGGCAGACCTGTTTCTTTTGCTCTGGATTTACTAAGACTTCAGGTCATCATTTCCCCCATAGTTTATAATCATATGAATTTCTACTTGAAGAAACTCAGAAGCCAGGCACGGTGGCTCCCACCTGTAATCCCAGCACTTTGGGAGGCTGAGACAAGAGGATTGCCTGAGCCCAGGGGTTCAAGACCAGCCTGGACAACTTGATGAGGCCTCATTTCTACAATATATAAAAAAATTAGCCTCATGTAGTGGCACACACCTGTAGTTCCAGCTGCCTGGAAGGTTGAAGCAGAAGGATTGCCTGAGCCCAGCAGGTCAAGGCTGTAGTGGCCATGAGCGTGCCATTGCATCCCAGCCTGGGCGACAGAGTGAGACTCCAACTCAAGAAAAAAAAGAAGAAAAAAAAGAAACTCAGTGTTGTTTAGACAGGGCTTATGGACTCTAGTAGAGTAGAAGATAAGAAGAGGAAGACTAGGAGAGGGATTAGAATAGGTGACAAGATAGCTAATCTGAATCATTTGCACAGATGCATAAGAAATAAACAGGCCCAGCTTGGTGGCTTATGCCTATAATCCCAGCACTTTGGGAAGCAGAGGCAGGAGGATTGCCTGAGTCCAGGGATTCAAGATTAACCTGGGCCACTTGGCAAGACCTTGTCTCTACAAAAAAAAAAATTAACCAGGCATGGTCTTGCACTCCTATAGTTCCAGCTACTTGGAAGGCTGAGATGGAAGGATCACCTGAGCCCAGCAAGTTGAGGCTATGGTGGCTGTGAGTGTGCCACCAGACTCTAGCCTGGGTGACAGAGTGAGACTCCCACTCAAAAAAAAAGAAAGAAAGAAAGAAAGAAAGAACTTGACTGGGCACAGTGGCTCATGCCTGTAATCCCAGCACTTTGGGAGCCAAGACAGGAGGATTGCTTGAGGCCAGGAGTTTGAGACCAGTTTGGACATCATAGCAACACCTCAATTCTACAAAAAAAAAAAAAAAAAAAAATAGCTGGGTGTGGTGGTATATACCTGTAGTCCCAGCTATTCTGGAAGCTGAGGTGAAATACTCTCCTGAGCCCAGAAAGTCAAGGCTGCAGTGAGCCGTGATCGTGCCTCTGCACTCTACCCTGGGCAACAGAGTGAGACCCCAAGTCAAAACAAAACAAAACAAAAAAAAGCTTGACCTCTGTTTTGTTTATAGAGTACTGTCTGACCTATTCTACTGGTCACCTCTTAGAGTCAGTTTGAGAAAGATGTTTCTTTTTGTTTGTTTCTTTTGTGTGTATGTGTGTTATTTTCCACTGCTATCCTAAATTCAGTAATAAAGACTTATGAGCCTCAGCAAAAGTTGTATATTAAGAGCTAAACAGCCGGGCTCAGTGGCTCAGCCTGTAATCCCGTGCTTTGGGAGGCTGAGGTGAGTGGATTGCCTAAGCCCGCGGGTTCGAGACCCGCCTGGGCAACTTGGTGAGACCTCATCTCTACAATAAATCAAAAAAATTAGCCAGGCGTGGTAGCGCGCCTGTAGTTCCAGCTACTTGGAAGGCTGAGGTGGAAGGATCGCCGGAGCCCAGCAGGTCGAGGCTGCAGTAGCCGGGAGCGGCCACTGCACTCCAGTCTGGGCGACAGAGTGAGACTCCAACTCAAAAAAAAAAAAAAAAAAAAAAGAGCTAAACATAACAAGAGTAACAAAGAGAATGGTTTGTAGTCTTGGAAATGAAAAGAGCCCTGGCAGAAATTTGACCGGAGGGATTACTCACAGGAGCCCCTCAAATACAGATTTCCTTCTGCTTTCTCTCCTCATAAACATATTTATTTAGAGGCTCAAGCACTGTCAAAAACTTTTTTTTTTTTACATTTTTTAGTTTCTTTTTTGCCTAGCCTTTTTAGTTGTCTTTCATATTATTTTTCAGTTTCTTTATTGATGATATCTCCAATCATTCTATATATTGAGTATTCAATACGTGCTCCCCTTAATATACTAAAATTGAGATACTAATTCACCATTAGCAAGATACAAATTTCTTTTTCATAGGAGAATTAGTGATTAATATTTATACTATGACTTTCACATGCTTACTAGTCCTTACTTTTATCCAGTGACATTTGTTTGCAAGGTGGCTAACAAGTGTTGGCAGTGTGGTCTGAGTTGGTGGACCAAAAACAGACACATCAGCCTGCCTGGAATCTTTTTCTGTGACCTTAATTTTGAGAAAGGAGGAAACGAATTGTCTAACATGAAGCTTGACATTTCCCACAAAGAATGATTCTAATCCTCTTTGTAAGCTCTCCAGATGGGATTGTGGTAAACTTTCCATTTAGCTCTTGTTCTAGCTTTGAAATCATAACCACCCCAAGAGAGTAAACATGCCAATTCTGACGTATGTGTACATATTCCATTGTAGGCTGTCACCTTGAACTGTGCCCACAGTTTCTGCTCCCACTGTATCAATGAATGGATGAAGCGGAAGGTAGAATGCCCCATTTGTCGGAAAGACATTGCATCTAAAACTTACTCCGTTGTTCTGGACAATTGCATTAATAAGATGGTAGATAATCTGAGCTCAGAAGTGAAAGAACAACGAATTATCCTTATTAGGGAACGAAAAGGTAAGTGGGTGTGAGAATCCCCCCCGCTCCCCAAGAAGGGACTTATTTACTTCCAAACTTCAGCAAATTTTTTTTTGATTGGGGAAAAGAGTGAGTCAGATAAATAATTCTTGAACTAAGGAAGAGGTGGAAGAAATGGAAAAGAGTAAAGGGAGCTAAAGATAATGGATGTGTGAGAGAAAGAGTTAAGGTAGAATTAACTTCTGTTGTTTGAACAGCAGAAAATGGGAGGCTTAAGTGTGTGTACCTTGGTTGTCGGGGGTAAAATAAAGATGTGATTAAAAAGCACACGGTCTGATGTTTTTGCTACACCATTCATTAGATAGTGCTGTTGCTCAAGACAGTTTAGTTGCTGTCTAGGTGTTGCAAAAACCTTAAATTGGGTATACAGTGAGTTATACATAGGATGAGTACAGGTCAGAGATTCACAATTTGGAGAATGCCAAGTTTATAAGGCCGGGCATGGTGGCTCATGCCTGTAATTCCAGCACTTTGAAAGGCAGAGGCGAGAGGATTGTCTGAGCCCAGGGGTTCAAGACCAGTCTGGGCAACTTGGTGAGATCTTGTCTCTGCAATAAATAATAAATTAGCCTGGCGTGTTGGCACACACTTGTAGTTCTAACTACTTGGAAGGCTTAGGTGGAAGAATCACCTGCGCCCAGCAGGTTGAGACTGCAGTGGCCATGAGCATGCCACTACACTCCAGCCTGGGTGACAGTGAGGCTCTGATTCAAAAAGAAAAGAAAACACATTTACAGGTTCTATGAGTCACATTACGGCTTAATTATATTCAAACTGGATATAATGTTAAGCCAAAGAGATACAAATATAATTTTGTGTTATCTTTGAGGCTCCTAATGTATTTTCTAACAAGTCTCCCAGTCAGAATTTAGATAAAGAGATTGGGGAAGGGATGAGTGAATTTCCCTAATGAACTGTGCTTTCATAGTGAGTACCTGCTCATTTAACCAAGTTTTCTCATCACATTTGTTGCCTTTTGCACTGAGAGCTGCAGAGAACCACTCTACTTGAGATTTAAATGTCTTCAAGGCAAAAGAATGTATCCAGGGACAAAGTACAGTGAAGCTAGTGAGTAGAAAGGATTGATAATGGGGCAGGGCTAAGAATGCATAGAAGCAGAGGGAAGATAGGATTGTCATGTTCAGCCCCATTGATAGTCCAGTAAAGTGCTACCTTCTGGGAAAGCTTCAGAGCCAAGGTGCTATGATGTTAACTGACTGCACATAACAGGCCCAGAGAAGAAGAACCAGAAGTTTACTGCCCTCACAGGTGCTTCCTACCAACTGGCCATTGGAAACCCATGTCTTTGATTGTTCCTTTCTCTAAATCCAGAGAAGCTGAAAGGCTTAAAGTTCACACTGTTAAGAAGAGGTTCTTCTAGCCACATCTTTTCCCTAGCCCTTCCACAGATGTCAGCCACTTTGAGTAGGGCCAGGAATGCTAACTGTTTTTTAGAGTCAGGGTCTCACTCTGTCACCCAGGCTGGAGTGCAGTTGCACACTCATGGCCACCGCATCCTCAACCTGCTGGGCTCAGGCCATCCTTCCATCTCAGCCTTCCAAGTAGCTAGAACTACAGATGTGTGCCACCATGCCCAGCTAGTTTTTTGATTTATTGTAGAGATGAGGTCTCAACAAGTTGCCCAGGCTGGTCTTGAACCCCTTGACTCAGGCAACCCTCTTGCCTCCGCCTCTCCAAAGGGCTGGGATTACAGGTGTGAACCATCGTGCCTGGTCCCTGATACTAATTTGTAAGCAGCTGTGGTTTGACACTGGCACTCGGTCAACCAGAATGGAGACAGCAAGCTTGTCACAGAGACAGGTAGTACAGGTGTTGATCAGGAAGTGTGCCATAGCCTGTTATGCCCAAGGAAGACATTCTGACTGTGGGAGGGTGGGTCAGCCTTCAGTTGGCTCTTTGGAACTAAAGTATTTTTTCTGTTTTTCTGATACCTGTGTGCTGTCAGATTTTGTGCCCAATTTTGAGTGCCAGTGTCAAACTACAGATTTTTACCTCTAAGGACCATTTGATTCTGGTAGAATTGCTGTTCCTTTTTACCTCCCATTAGTCCGTAAACATTTATAGGAATAATACACTAGAAATTAGGATAAAAAGATGGGTAAGGCCAGGCACAGTGGCTCAGGCCTATAATCCCAGCACTTTGGGATGCCGAGGTGAGACGACTGCCTAAGCCCAGGGGTTTGAGACCAGCACAGGCAGCTTGGTGAGATCTCATCTCTACAATAAATCAAAAAAATTAGCTGGGCATAGTGACACGTGTCTGTGGTTCCAGCCACTTGGAAGACTGAGGTGGAAAGATCACCTAAGTCCAGCAGGTCGAGGCTGCAGTGACTGTGAGCATGCCACTGCACTCCAACCTGGGTGACAGAGTGAGACTCTGATAAAAAAAAGGAGATGGTTAAGACGACAAAACCCTCACAGCCCTCATATTCTGGTGGATGAGATAGAAAAGTAAGTAGTCTGATGAGTTTCACAGCAGAGTGCTATGAAACTTCAGAGAAGGGTCACTTAATTTGTCCTGGGCAGGTGGAGGTATGGGAGAAAGCTTCACAAAGAAAGTGACATTTGAACTGAACCTTAAAGTTTCCCTGCAGAGGTAGCTTTCCAAGCTGAGAAAACAGTGCAAGCAAAGCACAGAGGCATGGGGAGCAGTAATGTGTCCCCAGTGGCTTATACAAGGTATCATGTTCACATGGTACCAGACTTGCATGAGGACTGCCAGAGCTTAGAAAGTATCCACTGAGGTCTTGCAAATGTTTTTTCTTGTTTCTTCTTTTCCTGAGAGAAGCAGTGACCTGGGAACCCCGATTTTACCAAGATTATTGATGGCCTTTGAGCTGAAGTGTGCTGAGTCTATGTGGGGGTGAGGACACCCATATGTTTTCTTTGTCTAGCTCACTGCCTAGGTTCCTTCCCTATAGTCCAAACACAGTAGATATCTTCAAAAAGTTTTGGAAAGGGAAACAAGAGCCTGTGTCCTAAGTTTACCTCTGACTCCCTTTATACAGAGTTAATTCTGTAGAGTAAGTAATATGATATAAATATTTTTCTTGCTGGGTACGGTGGCTCACGCATATAATCCCAGCACTTTAGGAGGCCGAGGTGAGAGGATTTCCTGAGCCCACAGGTTAGAGACCAGCCTGGACAACTTGGCAAGACCTCGTCTTTACAGTACATCAAAAAATTAGCCAGGTGTGGTGACACACACCTGTGATTCTAGCTATCTGGAAGACTGAGGGGGAAGGATCACCTGAGCCCAGCAGGTTGAGGCTGTGGTGGCTGTGAGTGTGCCACTGCATTCTAGCCTGGGCAACAGAATGAGACTCCGACGCAAAAAAAAAAAAAAAAATTTTTTTTTCTCTCCAAAGGCTAACAAGGATGCATCTCTGCCTTTTTGGTAACATTTTGGTAACACTAGGGTAGCTATACAGTAATTTGAATCAGCCTGTCTGTTGCATGCATCAGTTGAGAGCAGTTTTGACACCCATCTCGGTTTCTGAAGTTATCGCAGCCATTGCAGCTTTAGGATTTTCTCTAGAGACAGAAGGTTCTGAGACCCAATTTAAGGAAAGATACACCAGAGCCATCAGCAGCTTCACTGGGTTTAGAAAAAATTCTTAGTTTAAATACCAAACTTCCTTACATGTTCCAGGGCCAGTTGAAAACTGGTTTAATCCCCAGTACATGAGAATTTTTTTTAAAAGCCCAAATTTAGGATCTGGAAACTAGCATTGGCAAGTGTGTGATTGTCAAAGTCCTGATACTGGCAGGGCCCTGGGCAGGGATTGCTTTTATCACAAATTCAGAGGACACCTGCCTGCCTGTGGCATCAGGAGGTGCACAAACAGACATGCCTGTGCTCTTTTACCAAGAGCAACTTCACTCCTAGACCTCCTCAGCTGGTTTTTGTCTTGAAGTTGCATATCCCAGTGGGAGGAGTGATGCCCTATGACTGATAAGCCACCGATCCCTTGTGTGAAGCCAGGGAGGAGGATGAGAATGTTAGGATGCTGGGTCCTGAGCTGTTGGAGCTGGGGCAGATAACAAACAGTGAGTCTTGTTGCATGAGTAATTGCAGCTCTCTGGAACGCTGAAATGAGGTTTTTCTGAAGGGAAGAGGTTTTTAGAGGATCTTCCTCTGGAGCTGGTAAGGTGAGAGAGCAGTTTTCTGTCACCTTCTCCCCTTCCCCATTCTTCTGTTCATGTTAGATGTTAGTTGGTTGTAAAGAATGTAAACATTCTCACTTTTTGCTTTTTCTAGCAATTTCTTTGGTTGTGCTCAGAAAAGAAAAAAAAATGATCTGGAAATAAAATCTTGTTGGTCCTTTAGAACAGTGATTTTCAACCCAGAGACTTTTTCAAACTATAGTCCCCAGCTCTCTTGCTACTATAATAGTGAATTGAGGTAACTGATGAGAGTGTCATGGCCTTCAGGTGTGCTGAAGTGGGGAGAAATGTTTGTGAACCACAGCTTTTGTGAATCTGTGGGGCAGAGGCCCCTCCAGAGGTTGAGGAGTCTCTTGGAAGATCGGCCCAGGTCAGACCACATGGCCTGTAGCTCTTGCCAGCTTCCTGCAGGCTTAAGAGAAGGGTGGTGGCCAGGCGTGATGGCTCAGCCTGTAATCCCAGCACTTTGGGAGGCCAAGGTGAGAGAACTGCCTGAGCCCGGGGATTTGAGACCAGTCTGGGAAACTTGGTAAGACCTCATCTCTACAATAAGTCACAAAAACTTGCCGGGTATGGTGGCGTGTGTCTGTAGGTCAGCTACTTGGAAGGCTGAGGCGGAAGGATCACCTAAGCCCAGCAGGTCAAGGCTGTGGTGGCCGTGAGTGTGCCACTGCATTCCAGCCTGGGCGACAAGAGACTCCAACTCAAAAAAAAAAAGAGGATGGTCCCAACACAAGACAGGAGAAGCTGGCGGTGCCCAGCCTCTGAAGGGTATTTATCTGCCCACTTGGAAAGCTTTTCTTGATATCGCCCATCCTTCTTTGCCAAAAGACAGTGTATTGTAAAGAAGTGTTTGGGGGAGTGGCAGCGGTTACAGTGTCTGGCAAGTTGAACTCATCCAGAGAGAAACTTATTAACAGGTACTTTTAACCTATCCAGTCCTGTCCCTAGAGAATCTAGAGGTTCAGGTCGGGCGCGGTGGATCAAGCCTATAATCCAGCACTTTGGGAGGCCGAGGTGAGGGGATTGCCTGACAGGTTCGAGAGCAGCCTGCGCAACTTGGCAAGACCTCGTCTCTACAATAAATCAAAAAATTAGCCGGGCATGGTAGTGTGCACCTTCCAGCTACTTGGAAGGCTGAAGCAGAAGGATCGCCTGAACCTAGCAGGTCGACGCTGAGGTGATTGTAAGCGTGCCACTGCACTCCAGCCTAGGCGATGGAGTGAGACTCCAACTAAAAAAAAAAATCTAGAGGTTCTTGTACATGAGGTTAGCATCTCTGACTGCCTTGTGTAGAGCAGTGTTTGTCTGAGGGAGAATGGATCTCGACAGAATCAGGATGGGATAGGGTATTCATATGCTTATACTCAAATAGTAAAAAGCACTGTATAGTCTTTAAAATTTTTTACTTTAAAAAATTTATGCTTGCAAAATTGTCATGGGATAGCAGATTAGCAGACTTGTTACTAAAGCATTTTATTTCTCCATTACCACTCTCCCTTTTCCCCTCCTTGTTTTCTCTTCTTTGCTTTTCCTTTCCTTGTCATCAAGATGGAGTTTTTTCTTTGCTTCATTCTTTCCCCCAATCACCTTTATTAGCATCTCAGAATACACACTTTGAAATGAGGCATTTTAGACTATTCACCTAGTATTCACCTAGAAAGAGAGGGGACTGTAAGTTTTAGTAGAGGTCAGTTATGGGATTAATTGGACTATATGGAGTACCAACCCAGGAAGTCCTAGAACCTCAAATTTCTTGTTGTCTCTGTAGTCCTTATAATTTCAGAACAGTCCTTCCATCTGGAAGTCAGAAGGTTCTCTGACTTTAGTGCTCTGTGGTGGGGTGCTTTCCCCTCTTTGTGAGGGGTCCTTTAACCAAAATTTACCATTTCACTGTAAGCACTTGGAAAAACTTTCACAGCTTAGGAGAGTGGACTTCCTAGATACTATTAATCATCTTAGCCGGGGTGTGGTGGCTCACACCTATAATCTCAGCACTTTGGAAGGCAAGAGGATTGCCTAAGCCCAGGGGTTCAAGACCAGCACAGGCAAGTTGGCAAGACCTTATCTCTACAATAAATAAAAAAGTTGACTGGTGTGGTGGGACACGCATCTGTGGTTCCAGCTACTTGGAAGGCTAAGGTGGAAAGATTGCCTGAGCCCAGCAGGTCGAGGCTGTGGTGGCCGTGAGCATGCTACTGCACTCCTGCTTGGGTGACAGAGTGAGACTCTGAGTCAAAAACAAAACAAAAACCATTCTTCATTGCACCCAAATGCATAGAAAGTTGAGTTTGAGAGAACTGTGCATGCCCAAATAGACCCAGGGCTGACCTTGACTACCTGCATATTTTACCTTTAAATACACAGTGAAGAGTTCAGTGCAAGAAACTTAGTGACTCTGATGAGCCCCACCATGTTGTACTGAAGGTAAAGATAGCACTTGCTGGCCAACATGAGATCTCATTGCTGCTGGAGGCTCCCAGGACAGTGCTGTCAGCCCACCAGCCCAGCTCACAGCTGGGAAGAAGGCCCTGGAGGTGGCCTGGAGCGAGTGGTTAGAGCCTCAAGAGAAGCCAATCTGAGCAGCTCTGGCTATCTCTGGGGTCCAACAGGATATACTTCGGATGATTCATTGCTGTTTTCCACAGCAGAAGTTTCTTTTGATCTTTTTTGGTTTTTAATTATAACAATTATTTTGACATTCTAAAAAGTGGATCCTCCTCCCCCACAACATGTTACTTTATAATCTTTTTTGTTTGTTTTCACCCAGGCTGGAGTGCAGTGGCATGCTCACGGCCACCGCAGCCTCAACCTGCTGGGCTCAGGTGATCTTTCCTCCTCAACCTTCCAAGTAGCTGAAACTACAAGCGTGCACTACTACACCTGGCTAATTTTTTAATTTATTGTAGAGATGAGGTCTCACCAAGTTGCCAGGCTGGTTTCCAACCCCTAAACTTAGGCAATCCTCTTGCCTCCGCCTCCCAAAGTGCTGGGATTACAGGCGTGAGCCATTGCACCCAGCCAGCTTTATGATTTTTCACTCATACTTCTAGAAACATCCACTGTAGGAGATACCTGTGCAAATATAGCTGGTGTCCTTAATCAAAGCAACTTTTCCCTTGAGTGTTTTTTGGTTCTTGAAGTTATCCCTAGATGAACACTGGGTGGTTTTTTGTTTGTTTGTTTGTTTGTTTTTAGTTGGAGTCTCACTCTGTCACCCAGGCTGGAGTGTAATGGCACACTCATGGCCACCCCAGCGTCAACCTGCTGGACTCCGGCTATCCTTCTGCCTCAGCCTTCCAAGTAGCCAGAACTACAGGTGCACACTATCATACTTGGCTAATTTTTTGATTTATTGTAGAGACGAGGACTCACTAAGTTGCCCAGGCTGGTCCTCAACCTCTGAGCTCAGGCAGTCCCCTAGCCTCGGCCTCCCAAAGTGCTGGGATTACAGGGATTAGTCACCGTACCCAGCCAACACTGGGTATTTTCAGAGCAAGCTCAAATAAGTTGTATTCTAGGTTTCCGTGAACTTATCATACACAGAATGGCTGGAGTCAACTGTTTATACTTCTTCCACCCTCCCCCCCATCAAACTATAGAATGAGGTACATTACCATTGAGGCGTCTTTGCATCAGCTGGATATATATCCTGTCTAATTGCCTGCTGGTTTGGTTCTTAAGAAAGCTGAGGCTGGGCACAGTAATCCCAGCACTTAGGGAGGCCAAGGTGAGAGGATTGCCTGAGCCTAGTGGTTCGAGACCAGCCTGGGCAACTTGGTGAGACCTTATCTCTACAATACATCAAAAAATTAGCCAAGTGTGTTAGCACCTGCCTGTAGTTCCGGCTATTTGGAAGGCTGAGGCGAAGGATCACCTGAGTCCAGCAGGTCGAGAGTGCAGTGTCTATAAGCGTGCCACTGCACTCCAGCCTGGGCGACAGAGTGAGACTCTGACTCAAAAAAAAAAAAAGAAATCTGATATAATCAGGTGTGCATCTCTTCCTGGCTGGGGCTTCTGATTTGCCTTCTGCTTTTGTCCCATTAAACCTAAACCAGAACCAACCCCAAAGAAATATCCCTTGCTTTTTTTCTGCTAGGTCTTTCCTTCTTCTCAGCACCTACTAAATGTTAGGTACTTGGGGATGAAAGCAGGCAAGGCATATACAGCCCCTGCTGTCATGGCACTTTCACTTTTGGTGCAGGGCCTAGGCTGCTTGTAGAAAAGTGCTTCAACAAGAGAAATAAAAGGTGTTAGGTCAAAGGAAGACTTCCTTGAGGGAGTGATGGGGATGAGGTGTATATTATGGGTAGAAGCCAGAAGCAAAAGCAAGGGATTTTGGGGGGCTAAGAGTTGTTAATGCATAGTGCTAGAGAGAGTGTTGAGCAGTGAGGCTGGAAAAGTAGGCAGGACTATATCACAAAGGGTGTTATGGATGTGTTATAGAGTTAGTCTAGGAATGGGAGGAAACTATCAGAAGAGTTTTAAGTGGAGATCTGACTGTTCATACTTCATTTTTCCTGATATGTTAGTCTGACTGCAGTGGAGAGACTACACAGCGTTGGGTACAAGAATAGAGGCAGTAATCCCAGTCAAGGATTACAGTGGCTGGCCTAGAAAAGTAGCAACAGGGATGGCCAAAGTGGACAGATTTAAGAGGTAGTTAAGGGGGTAGAATCTACAAGTTTGTGAGACTGGTGCTGTGGGAAGTGCGAGGGAGCTCAGACTCAAGTGTCACTCCCAGCTTTCTGTTAGGGGAAACTGGGTGAATGATGGTGCATTTAAAAAATAAGAGCAGTTTGAGGGGGGAAGATAAGTGTAGTTTTCAACTGAAAAGTAAGTTTAAGGCGCCTGAAGACATCAGTGGAACTGTTCAGTGGGCATTCGGATATGTGGATCTGGAGCCTGAGTCATGGAGGTGGATGAGCCACTTTGGTCCTGTCCGTGGGTAGTAAGAACCCAAAGATTAAGTCATGAGCCATGAGAAACACCAACATTTAAGGGATGGATACTGGAAGAGGAGTGTGCAGGGCAGACTGATGACAAGTCACCAAGACAGATGGAAAAAGGGGGAATGTAGGGCAGGCAACAAAAGACATTAGAGCTAGGCGTGGTGGCTTGCACCTATAATCTCAGCTATTAGGAGGCTGAGGTGGGAGGATTGCCTGAGGCTGAACATTTGAGACCAGCCTGGAAACATAATGAGACCATATCTTAAAAAAAACATTTAAAAAAACCACTAGAATGGTGTGCTTTGAGCTTTCTTGACCATAGCTTTGTCTTTGGTAGACCTCTTCTCATTGCATTCTAGACATTGCCCTGTTATTTCTTCGAAAGCATTTACCAAATTGAAATGATATTACTGTTAGTGTACTCTTTCCTCTAGACTTCTAAACTCCTTGAGGCCAGAGATTTAGTTTATTCCTTGTAGTATTCATAAATTACTAGTGGAGAATGTAGTAGGTCTTCAGTAAATTCATATTTATTAATGCTTATGAGGTGAGAAGTTAGCAGTTAAGATGCTGCTGATACGTTAAGCAAGATAAGGATGAAAAATTGCCCATTGATTATAGTAGGTGTTTGAGACATTGGCAACTTTGTCTAGTACAATTAAAAGTCAGTTTGCCATGACTGGGGAATGAGTATGAGGTGAGAGAGTAGAGAAAGAATAGACAGCTTCTCCGCAAAATTTTACTGTGGCAAAGATGGTAGGGACCAGCACCAAAAGAAAATTGTATTGGAGGACAGGCACGGTGGGCTCAGCCTGTAATCCCAGCACTTTGGAAGTCCGAGGCTAGAGGATTGCCTGAGTCCAAGGGTTTTGAGACCAGTCTGGACAACTTGGTGAGACCTCGTCTCTATAATAAATCACAAAAACTAGCCAGGCGTGGTGGCATGCGTCTATAGTTCTAACTACTTGGAAGACTGAGGCGGAAGGATCGCCTGAGCCCAGCAGGTCAAGGCTGCGGTGGCCGTGAGCGTGCCACTGTACTCCAACCTGGGCAACAAGAGTGAGACTCCAAATCAAAAGAAAGAAAAAACTAAGGGTTTTTTTTTGGTTTTGTTTTTTAAAGACTTGAGAGATTTAAGCATGTTCAGTTGCTTATTGGAAGGAGCCTGTTGGGAAGGAGATGCTAGAGAGTCAAGATAGTGGATAGGGTGTGATTCTTGGACTGGCAGGGGAAGATAGGGAGTGCAGAGCTCAGACAGAGGACTTTGTCTTTAAAAGCAGGAGGATATATCCTCTGTTTTATAGAGAGAAAAGTGTCATGGTGGAGAGGTCAAGGAAGCATGCTTGAAGGGAGTCATGAGAATTTCTTTCTTGTAGCTTCTGTATTTTTTGTGAGCTATAAACGAGGCCATTAGCTAAAAGGAAGAAAACCCTTCTTGGGTCTCTCTCTCTCTAAGGCTGAAGGCATGCCCCGCCCCAAGGCCCACCACCTCAAAGGCTGTCCAGAAGTGGGAGATGAATCACTTTTATAATCCTTTTCATCCCCCTTCCACAGCATTCTAGACCTCAGTCTCAGGAAGAGAGACAATCGGCTTGGTGGCTTTGTTATGCTTTGGGGATAGATTGGGATCCCTACTTTCCCAGGATCAGGGAAGCAGAAACTATCAGAAAACCCCGGAGGCCAGTAAATGGCCCTTTTTATCCTCTCTCTCTTCAGACAGAGGAAAAAATCCTGCCTCTTCCTGCCTCTTCCTGGGTATGGAATTAATTCTGTCCTTTAACATATTTGTTAAGGGTCAGATTTTTGCCAAGCGCTGTTCTAGATGCTGGAAATATAAACAGAAGTGAAAATACAGTAAGTTAGATGTGTTTAGTGCTATGGAGAAAGATAAAGTAAGAAAGGAGAGAGGTGATGGGGACAGGTTTAGTAATTTTTTTTTTTTTTGAGTTGGAGGCTGGAGTGCAGTAGCATGCTCATGGCCACCGCAGCCTCAACTTGTTGGGCTCAGGCGATCCTTCCACCTCAGCCTTCCAATCAGCCGGAACCACAGGCACACACTATCATGCTTGGCCAATTTTTGATCCATCGTTGAGATGAGGTCTTGCCAAGTTGCTCAGGCTGTTCTCAAACCCGTGGGCTCAGGCAATCCTCTCACCTTGGCCTCCCAAAGTGCTGGGATTACAGGCTTGAGCCACCATGCCCGGTAGCAATTCTTGATAGGTTAGTCAAGGAAGGTGCCTCTGAGAAGGTACTATTTGAGGAAAGTTCTGAAGGAGGCGGCCATGCTGCCATGTGGGGAAAGAGGGAATAATAAGGGGGAGTGTGTTGGTGTGTGGAAGGAATAGCAAGGCCAGTGTGATGGCTGGAATGGAGTGAGTGATGAGGGAGGGGTAGGAGATGAGGGGAGGAAGCTTGGCAGAGGGCAGAGTGTGTGGGTCTTTGAAAGGACTCTCTCTCTGAGGAGTGGGGATGAACTTTGAGCAGAGAAATTTACATCTTCTCCATTCACTCTGGCTGCTGTGTGGGGAAGAGACCTAAGGTGGCAAGGATGGAAGCAGGGATGCGAGAACGGGAATACAGGCTCATCTATTTATTTCTCTTTTATTTTCTTTCCAAAGCAAAGAGACTGTCCTGAAGGCCATACTCTAAGGGAATTTGAAAGACTGCCAGAGATTGGGAGCTTGGGATGGTCTGAAGGATTCTCTCTGGACGTGACTCAGCCACTTTGGAGGTCATCTTAGAAGTCATGTGGGACAGAGACTGAGTTGGGAAGTCCTCCATTAATCGCCTTCCATGTTGACCAGCCCTGCTGCCGTCATTGTTTGAAGCACCAACTGCTTCAGATTACTTCATAGACTCTGCTTCACTACATGTTGAATGGGTTATTTGTAGATGTTGTTGTTTTGGTGGTGTTTGATACCTCAGAAGCACCTCTGTTGACATTTGTTTTGAACAGGTTGGGTGCATCCCATGGCCGCCTCTGATGGCATCCTCTATTTTGAGAGATTGACTTACCTATTCTTTGTGAAAACAGTGTGTCATTTTCTAGAAATAAAATGTAAAACCTGTCAGTTGCTCCACTGGGCTTTTGTGTATTTACCTTCCTTCCCTTCCAGCTCCCATCCAATCTCACAAGTAAACACTGGCAGCTCATGGATTACAACCAAGAAAGTGACTGTATCAGATGATAGACTTCAAGTGAATGTCAGCCTAAGAAGCCAAGCACAAGATCCTGGCCACAGCAGATGGGCTCTGTCAGCCCCTGACTGTCATGTTTTCTTTTTGCTGCAGAGGTGGGTCACTGCTTACCTCTTGTTTCAGGATGGAGGGAATTCTTTTCCTTCAGCTAGCATTCTGAATGTTTCCAGTGATTTTTTTGAGAATGCAGTGTGCTTTTCTCTTTTCTTTTTTTGGTTAAAAGTTGTCTCTCTTTTGCTCATCTCCACTTTTTAAACCAGAAGAAAACCAGTTTTGATGTTTTGGAGATACACGCTTAAAACAACTTGTGATATCCTTGGTTAACTGTGTTGAGAATGAGGGAAGATACAGGAAGTTGAAGAATGGTCACTTGAAACTAGGAGCCCTCTAGTAGGATTGTGAAACTGTGCATTATATCATTTAATGATTTGCTTCCCTCTCCCTTTTTACTGTCTACTTAGAGAATCATTCCTTTGTAGTTCTTTAAACCCCATGTATTTTCATAAAGGGCCGGAAGCTATTGACTTTTTAGGGATGGTAGGGTGTTCTATTCTTTGTTGAATATACTGTGAATATTGGGATTCTGGAGTCCCTAGTCTTCATTTCCATTCTTTTCCCTGTGGTTGTTGATTAAAATACTGGTAAAGTAAAGAAGGAAGTTAAATAGAAAAGATGCCTTAGCTGGGCGTGGTGGCTCATGCCTATAATCCCAGCACTTTGGGAGGCTAAGGTGAGAGGATTGGCTGAGCCCACGGGTTGGAGACCAGCCTGGGCAACTTGGCGAGACCTCATCTCCACAATAAATAAAAAAATTAGCCGGGCATGGTGGTGCATGCCTGTAGTTCCAGCTACTTGGAGGGCTGAGGTGGAAGGATTGCTTGAGCCCAGTAGGTTGAGGCTGCAGTGGCCATCAATGTGACACTGCACTGCAGCCTGGGTGACAGAGTAAGACTCCAACTCAAAAAAAAAAACAGAAAAGATGCCTTAAAAATATTTATTATAGCCACGTCATAAAAATTTTGGAAAAATAGGTTGCAGAAGGAAAAGATGGTTACCATGTTGATGTAATAACTTCCTATTTCCCCATACATGTGTTTTGTTTATATGATTGCATTGGGTATATATAAATTTTTTAAAAATTTATTTTATTTTAAAGATTCAGGATTAGGTATACAAGTGGTCATTGTACAGGTAAAGTTTGGTTCTCCCTTTGGTCCCCACTTTGCCTGGTTTGAGATCAGATACCCTTATTAATGCTATGTGTCACACCCACCCACCCACCCCCCTGTCCCGCCACAGCTGGCTACTGCCAATCCCTTTCTTACAGTATTATGGTAAATATTCAGGGTCTGCTTATGAGCAAGAACATGTGGTACTCAGTTCTTTGTTTCTGTGATAAATCACTGAGTACTAGACTCTAAATCCATCCAAGTTGCTGCGAATTCCAGTATATATAAATTTTTATATATTGTCTTTTTCTAAGTTCACACTATCATTCACTTTTAAGAGTACAGATTTACATTTTTTGAATAGGTAGAATGTTCACATGGTTTGAAATCAAAGGTACAAAAGGACATGGAGTAAGAGGCTTCTCACCCTTGTCCCAGTGATCACTTAACTCCTCAGAGGCAATAAGTATTGCAATTCCTTGTGTATCCTTTCAGAGATCTTCTCTGTCTGTAAAAGAAAATATACATCTGTGGTATTTTCCCTTTGTACAAATGATAAACTGTATCCTATTCTGTATCTTGCCTTTTTTCCATATATATGTTGGCAGAAGTTTCCTGTCAGTACATAAAGAACTACTTCTTTCTTTGTTATAACTGCCTACTATCCCATTGTGTGTTTGTACTATAATTTACTTTTCTACCCTATTTTTTTCTTTTTGAGTTGGAGTCTCACTCTGTTGCCCAGGCTGGAGTGCAGTGGCACACTCATGGCCACCCCAGTGTCAACTTGCTGGGCTCCCGCAATCCTTCTACCTCAGCCTTCCAAGTAGCTGGAACTACAGACATGCGCTACCACGCCCGGCTAATTTTTTACTTTATTGAGGAGACGAGGTCTTGCCAAGTTGCCCGGGCTGGTCTTGAACCTGCGGACTCAGGCAGTCCACTTGCCTCAGCCTCCCAAAGTGCTGGGATAACAGGCTGAGCCACCAAGCCTGGCCTTCCTTTTTTTTTTTTTTTGAGTTGAAGTCTCACTCTGACAGCCAGAATGGAGTGCAGTGGCCACTCCCAGCCTCCGCAGCCTTGACCTGCTGGGCTCTGGTGATCCTTCCGCCTCAGCCTTCCAAGTAGCTGGAACTACAGGCACACGCTACCACGCCTGGCTGATTTTTGATTTATTGTAGAGATGAGGTCTCACCAAGTTGCCCAGGCGGGTCTCGAACCTGTGGGCTCAGGCAATTCACTCATCTCAGCCTCCCAAGGCGTGGAATTACAGGCTGAGCCACCGAGCCCGACTCTTTTTTTTTTAAATAGAGATGAGGTTTTACTATGTTGCCCAGACTAGTCTTGAACTACTGGCCTCAAGCAGTCCTCCCAGCTCGGCCTTCCAAAGTGCTAGGATTACAGGTATGAGCCACCACCTGGCCTCTGCCCTGCTTTTGATGGAAATCTAGATTGCTTCTAACCTTTTACTCTCAAAATAATGCTACAGTTAACACCCTTGTACATACCTCATTAGAGGAAACATCCTTAAAGAAGAAACATCTTGACTTAAAGACCCAGAAGTTCATCTTCAGAGACTGACTTCACAGACTAACCATTCCCTCCTACAACTACTGGACACAGAGCAATTTGAAGCCCCTCCTTTCAGAACACTACATCCCTTTCAAGTGTTCCACAAAGTTTAAGAAAGTGAGGTCCTAAAGGCAGGCTAAAAAGAATAATAAATACAGCAAAATTTAAAAACCACACTAGCTGAGATTTTTTTTACAGTTTTACAGTGAGATTTAAACCACACTGAGTTTAAATCTCGACCCTGTTAGTAACTGTGTGGCCTTGGGCAAGTTACTCAACCTTGATTTCTTCATCTCTAAGTAATTATATCTATTGTTATTGCACTGCTCACAAAAGCCTGAATGTTCTGTTTTTAAAAGACACAAACCAAAAATTAACCAAACTTACCTTATTTGTCTGAGCTACAGAATGTTCTTTCCCTGGAGAGATATCTGATATTCATCATCATCTACATTTTGCTTGCCTAGAAAAATACATGGTAACTTTTCTACTTTGCAGCACCAAACTACAGAGTAGCTGAGCCCACTCCTATGCAGTCTGGCTCTAATTAAAGGCACATTCTCTGTAACAGGGCTCTGAGAACCTGGCTAAAAAGGGTCTGTTTCACATTCTGGCTTTTTAAAGTAGATGAATGCAGCCAGGTATGTGAAGTGCTTTGCAGTGAGTGGCAGGTGTCCCATATTCATCTGTTCACAGTAAACTAGAAAGGGCTCACTCTATCTCTGTGCTTCATCCCAGCAATCAGACTGCCAAGGCGGGGGAAGCCTTTGTCCTTTGTGAGTTGGATAGCTGGATATCTATCATCTTTGTCTGACTGGAAGCTGCTGTCGTATAGAAAGACCCCCCTTGTCTCAAGTTCTCTCTCAATACCCTTCCTCCTCTGTGAGTACCCATCCAGGCAGTTACCACAGCTGCAGAAGAGCCTGGGATAGGCAGCCCTGTCCAACCTCCTGTTTGCTTTTTATAACCTAACTATGGCTGGAATCTCTCCACCCCATTTCTAGGGATAACCTAGAAACGTGGGCTGCCCTAGGCATGTTTATCTTGACACTTATTCTCCCAGACTTGCGTTTGACATAGAAATTAAGAAAAGGAGCCGGGCTCGGTGGCTCAGCCTGTAATCCCAGCGCTTTGGGAGGCTGAGGTGAGTGGATTGCCTGAGCCCGCGGGTTCGAGACCCACCTGGGCAAGCGAGACCTCATCTCTACAATAAATCAAAAAATTAGCCGGGTGT